>PVHY01027708.1:0-15960 GCA_004024945.1 Uropsilus gracilis | reverse complement strand
CCAGACATTTTGGAATGCTGTGTCTTCTTTGTCGTTTGTCTCGAAATAAGTTTTAATTTCTTCTTTAATTTCTTCATTTACCCATTCTTTCTTTAGAAGCATATTGTTCAGTCTCCAAGCGTTAGGTGTTCTTCTTACTTCATTTTCATTGTTGATTTCTAGTTTGATGGCCTTGTGGTCTGAAAAAAAGGTTGGTATTATTTTAATTTTTGTGTATTTATTCATGCTTGCCTTGTGGCCTAGTATGTGATCAATTTTAGAGAAGGATCCATGTGCATTTGAGAAGAAGGTGTATTCTGTTCCTTGTGGGTGTAGCATCCTGTATATGTCTATTAGGTCCATTTTGTCTAGTTCTTCTTTTAAGGCTTTTGTGTCCATATGTTTCTTTATAGCTATATGACCTGACTGCATATCCACAGACACTATATTTTTGCCCATTAATATAATTTTGATATATACCTCTTAAATCTTTTAAATCTTTGGGTATCTCTTTGAAATTTCTATCAGTCTTCAAGTTGACTCTTCCACTGTATGTGTCTCTTCCTCACCATTTGTTGAGGAACCCAAGCTGTATGACTTACAGGGTTCCTCACAGTCTGGATTTCTCTGTTGGTATGTTCCTTTCTTTTCTGTGCTTCCTGCATACTTGTATCTGCATCCTGAGGCTACTGGGGAATTAGATTGTGTCCCTTTGGGCAAGATTACAAGTTTTGTGTGTTCTTTCATTAAAAGATATTTTAATATCTGATTGACTGTTATAATACTAACACTGTGTGCTTAGATTCATGGGATTGCAAAATGGTGATTTTCATATTTTATTATTTCTTTTTCACTCTTACTAACTGGAATATTTTTTAGAAGAAAACTCATCTTTTTGTAAATGTAACTATAATTCACATAGAAAAGATAGGGTAGATAGTTATTACTTTTCTTCCATGTACCTGTTTTCAAGAGAACGAATTAGTTTCTTATATTCCTCTGAAGGTCACTGACTCTTTGTTTTAAAATTTTTAACATGGGTGCAGGGCCTCTGGGCTCTGGCACCTTGTGACTGGCCATGGTGATCAGCTGTCCTTCCCTGTGCATGCCAGCTGCCTCCACCTTTGGCCTGGAGGCTGGGGGCAGCTAGGGACCTGTGTCGGGCATAGCCGAGTTGGCTAGCACATAGGCACCCCCACACATTTGGACCCTGGTGTGGTTCTGGAAGAGCAGGTCAGGGGGGTGTCTAGATGCTCTTTCTGTTTTACTCTCACTCCACTTAGTCCTCAGGAGGAATAAGAAGAAACAAAGAATACAAACACTGGCATAGAAAGAGTGTGAGGGACCATGTAAACATTTTGCCCACACATCTGAATAGGATGCAAGAGAAGAAACATCAAGAAAGCCATTGCATAATGAATAAAGAAATGACCATGGTGACGAGCTATCACATAATCACACCAGGAGTGGATGGGACATAATTCCAGTCTGATACGCCAATCTAAGAGAGCAAGACGCCCCTTCCCATTCCATGGGAGAGGAAGGCCACAGAGCCAGGGCATCAGCTTCACAGCAAAGTGGCAAGCTAAGGGAGAGAAAATGACCTGCAAAGACCATCAACAGATGCCTCTCCACAATGACTTCTTTACTGATGCCTCTCCATAACTTCTTTACTGACAATGACTGGGGATGAGGCCCCCTAAGTCAGAAGGCAGAGCTAGAAGTTGAAGTCGAAGAGACAGCAAAACAACACAGAGAATGGACACTGATTGACCTCAAATGAGCATGGACTGGCTGCCCAATACAAAGTTAAGACTGACTTCCAAGAGTCTAAGATAAAATAATAATGAGGATGACTTGAGAGAGGAAACAGATAACCTACAAAGGAAAACCCATTAGGTTGACCTCAGATTTCTCTGAAGAGACTCCAAGCAAGAAGAGAATGGAGCCACATCTTCAAAAAACTCCAAGACAAAAAGTGCCAGCCAAGAATACTCTCCCCTACAAAGTTGTCTTTCCCTTATGAAGGAAAAATTAGAACCTTCTCAGACAAACAAAGTCTACAAAAATTTGCTACTGCCAAACCCCCACTCCAAGAAATATTGGAAGAAGCCTTAAGACCAAAACCCTCAGATGAATAAATAGAATGAACATAACAAGAAACCAAAGCAAAACCTCAAAATGACCTCTTAGAAAATCAACACTAGAACCTCACACATCAATAATCACTCTAAATGTCAGTGGTCTAGACACATCAATCAAAAGACACGCGGTGGACTGGATCGATCAAAAGACAGAAACCAACATTCTGCTGTCTATAGGAAACACATCTAATCCCTAAAGATAAGCATAGACTGAAGGTGAAAGAATGGAGAACTATTTTACAAGCGAACGGTCCCCCCAAAAAGGCAGGGGTAGCTATTCTCATAGCGGATAAAGCAGATTTCAGAATAAAAAAAGTGACAAAGGATAAAGACGGGCACTACCTAATGGTACGTGCTTCAATCAACCAAAAAGACATAACAATTATCAACATATATTCACCAAATGAGGGAACACCAAGATATATAAGACAGCTACTAGCAGAACTGAAAACAAATATTGGTGAAAACAGATATTGTAGGAGACATTAACAGCCCACTCTTACCAAACGACAGATCAGCAAAACAGAAACTAAGCAAGGACACAAAAGCTTTAAAGGAAGATCTAGATCAAATGGACCTAATAGATATCTATAGGACAGTACACCCCCAAAGAAGGGAATACACCTTCTTTTCAAATGTACATGGATCCTTCTCTAAAATTGACCACATATTAGAACACAAGGAAAACTTGAATAAATACACAAAAATTAAAATTACATCAACTTTTTTCTTGGATCAAACTAGAAATCAAAATGAAGAGAAAGCAAGAAGAGTGTCCAATACATGGAGACTGAGCAATATGCTACTAAACGAAGAATGGATAATTAAAAATTAAAGAAGAAATTAAAACCTACTTCAAAACAAATGACAAAAAAGACACAACATTCCAAAATGTCTAGGACTCAGCAAAAGCATCTCTAAGAGAAAGGTTCATAGCAATACAGGCCCATATCAAAAACCAAGAAACTATCCAAAGAAAAAACCTCATATCCCAACTCAAAAAAATTAGAAAAAGAACAACTGGAAAACCCAAAACCCAGCAGAAGACAAGAAATAATAAAAATAAAAGAAGAATAAATAACCTGGAAACCAAAAAGACTATCCAGAAGATCAACAAAGCTGGTTCTTTGAAAAAATAAATAAAATTGACAAACCCCTTGCAAAGCTCACAAAGAAAACACTCAAATAAATAGAATCACAAATGAAAGAGAAATTACAACAGACACAAAAAAAATCCAAAGGATAATCAGAGACTACTATGAACATCTATATGGAAACAAATATAACAACCTGGATGAGATGAACAGATTCTAGAAAAAATACAACTACCCAAAATTGAACAAAGAAAAAATAGAGAACCTAAATAATCCAATCACAAGCAGTGAAATGGAAGCAATCATAAAAACTGTCCCTAAAAACAAGTGCCCAGTGCCAGATGGATTTACAAATGAATTCTACATGACATTCAAAGAGGAAATAACACCTATGCTACTAAAACTCTTCCAAAAATATAGAAACAAGGAAAACTCCCAAACACATTTTATGAAACAAACATCACACTCATACCAAAACCAAATAAAGACAGCTCCAAGAAAGAAAATTATAGACCTTTCCTTAATGAACATGGGTGCAAAAATTTTAAACAAAATCCTAGCAAATCGAATCTAACAATTCATAAAAAGCATTATTTAGCATGACCAAAAGGGATTTATCCCAGGGGCACAAGGATGGTTCAACATCCGGAAATCAATTAACATAATTCACCACTTCAACAAGAAGAAAAACAAAAATCACATGATCAAATCAATAGATGCAGAGAAAGCATTCAACAAAGTCTAGCACCCACTTATAATAAAAGCTCTTGAAAAATTGGGGATCAAAGGAACATACCTCAACATAATAAAAGCCATTTATGACAAACCTACAGTAAACATCATCTTAAATGGGGAAAAACTAAAATCATTCCAATTAAGATCTGGAACCAGACAAGGATGCCCACTCTCTCGATTACTTTTTAACATTGTACTAGAAGTTCTAGACAGGGAAATAAGGCAAGAGAAAGATATAAAAGGGATACAAATAGGAAGAGGAACTGAAGTTATCATTATATGCAGATGATATGATTTTTAGAGAACCCCCAAAAATCTACAGAAAAACATCTTGAAAAAATAAACCAGTTCAGTAAGGTAACTGGTTACAAAATCAACACACAGCAGTCAGTAGCCTTCCTATACGCAAAAAGCCAAAGTCAAGCAGAAGAAATTAAAAAAGCCATCCCATTTACCATCGCATCAAAAACAATTAAATGCCTGGGAATAAACCTAACAAAACACGTGAAAGAACTATACAAAGAAAACTTTAAAACACTGCTAAAAGAGATAGAAGAAGACATAAGGAAATGGAAAGAAATCCATTCCTTGCACATGGATTGGAAGAATTAACATCAAAATGGCCATCCTACCAAAAGCAATCTACAAATTCAATGCAATCCCTATAATAATTCCAATGACATTCTTTAAAGAGATAGAACAAAATTACAGAAATTCATACAGAATAACAAAAGACTTCGAATATCAAAAAATCTCCTGACCAAAAAAAGAGAATGGAGGCCTAACTATTCCAGACTTGAAGTTATATTACAAAGTCATAATAATTAAAACAGCATGGTACTGGTACAACAGACAATCAGACCAATGGAACAGAATTGAGAGCCCAGAAATAAAACCACACATATATAGTCAACTAATCTTTGACAAAGGAGTGAAAAACGTACAATGGAACATGACAGCCTCTTCAATAAATTATGCTGGGAAAATTGGACTAAGACCTGCAAATAAATGGACCAAGACAACATCTTCACACCATGTACAAAAACCAACTCAAAATGGATAAAAGACTTAGATGTCAGACCTGAAACCATAACATACATAGAGGAAAACTTGGGCAAAACCCTCCATAGATTACAATCCAGAAATCCCTTTTTTGAAACATCTATAGATAGCAGAAAACTGAAGGAAAACATAGACAGATGGGACTACATCAAACTAAAAAACTTCTGTACAGCAAAATAGACAACAGAAAAAACTAAAAGAAGCACAAGGAACTAAACAAAAGCAAAACAAAAAGCCCAATCAAAAAATGGGGAGAACTAAAAAGACACTTCTCCAAAGAGGAAATACAAATGGCCAACAGGTACATGAAAAAATGTTCAACCTCACTAGCAATCCAGGAAATGCAAATCAAAACCACAATGAGATACCACCTGACACCAGTAAGAATGACCCACATCAAAAAAACAGGCAACAAGTGCTGACATGGATGTGGAGAGAAAAGAACACTCTTATACTGCTGGTGGGAATGTAAACTGGTTCAACCACTATGGAAAGCAGTATGGAGGACCCTCAAACTAATGAAAATGGAACTACCCTTTGACCCAGCAATCGCTCTTCTGGGAATCTACCCAAAGGAGACCTCAATGTGGGTACAAAAGGATACCTGTACTTGGATGTTTATTGCAGCACTGTTTAAAATTGCAAGGACATGGAAACAACCCAAATGTCCCAAAATAAATGAATGGATGAAGATGTGTTATTACTCATCAATTAAAAATGACAAATTGGATGAATTTATGGAAACATGGATGTATCTAGAAGAAATCATACTAGCAGAAACAAGTCAGAAAGAAAAAGATAGAAACCAAATGGTTTCACTAATTTAGGAACAACCAAATGAAAGTACACAACGGGGAGGGTGGGAACCAGCTGGAGTGGTCAGGGAGGAGAGGTGGTAGGTGGTGGGTGACCCACAGGGATTACAATGATGTGAAATATATATATATATAAATTATTTAATAAAAAAAAGTTAAGACTGAAAACCTACCAGCATGTTTAATGTGTCCCAGGAACACAGTCCCTACCAGCAAAGGACACTGCCACAGAAAAGGAAGAGATCAATGGACTTAACATAGATCAACAAACATCAAGGAGAGATGAGTACGAGTGAAGAGAGGGGGGTTCAGGGGGAGGGGAGGGCATTCCAACAATCATTTGCTGATGTTGTAAGAAATTTAAAGAAAGAATAAAAATAATTTAAAAAAATTTTAGCATGAACTCATGGATTTTAACAGATTTGACAAGGTTACAATAAATAGCAGTTATTCTTTTTTTCTTCAAACTCAAATTATGCTGTCGTCGGCCAGTAATATTCTTTTCAATTTGGTTTCATTCCTTTTGACAAACCTTGCCAGTTTTGATAACTGTTTTGATTTTTAAAATTGGTTGTTCTAAACTCATCCCGTACACTTCTTGCCCCAGACACAGAATGTCATGTTTCCAACATCCAGATTTCTTTTATGATTTTAAGGCCACGGTATAATAGCAATCACCTGTAGCAAAAATATCATTAACATGAATATATTATAGCTACAATTCTGATCCAAAGAATCTCATCACATTAGTGCTATGGAAATATTTAAGTATATTGTTGCCCTATTAACTTACTTTAAAAAATTTCCAATTTCACTTTACTTCTACAAATGGTCTATACTACTAAATACTTGTTCAAATTTTTCATGCTATATTGTGACTGAACATTTTATATAAATGATTCTTGTTTTAAGAATATTTGTCTCTTTTGTGTTAACTTTTTATTTTTGATTTAAGGATATTTTCATCCTTTTACTCCTATATTTCTCTTAAGGTAGAATCTGCATTATGCTTGTTTTTATGTTCATTGTACTTTAGTTACAACTTACTGATCTTCTTATATTTCTAATTTTCTCTTGTTCTACCACCATAGTTTCTTTAATTTTCTGAATTTTAAACTTTTTGATTAGTGTTTTCATTTTATTTCTTGCATCGTTTTCTTAATGTAAATGAGCTTCTACTGATATAGAAAGTTAAAATTAGCTCAGTTTCTACTGATATAGAAAGTTAAAATTGTGATTTGTTTTGTGAACAACAGGCTAGTTGCCCCCGTCAGACTATACTTTCTCCCACCTTTATCCAGCTGCCTATGTGCTGCTAGTTCCTTCAGTGCCGTTGACACAGTTTTAACATAGTACTGTTCTCTTATTTTTAATGTGTTGAATAAAATTTGTCCACATAATCATTTTCTTTTTGAAAAGTATACTTTAGCAGTATATATAATCCCAAATTAAAGAAATGTGATATTTGCTCTAATCAGTATGGTTCACCTTCTATTTATTTGTTTGTTTATTTATTTATTTATTTATTTTTTGAGACTAGGTCTCGCTATTTTTGCCCGTGGGACCGCAGGCTCTCGTTGCCCGGGGTAGCACAGACTCAATCAATCCCCAGCCTCAACTTCCCAGGTAGCTGGGATTACAGGCGCACGCCACCACGCCCAGCTATTTTTTGGAACTAGGTCTCGCTATGGGGCCCCAGGCGGGACTCGAATCACGACCCCTAGCCCCTGTCGCTTCATAGGCTGAAGCTTACAGGCACGAGCCACCAGCCTCTTTAAAAAAAGCTGGACAGTTAAATTAATCCGTTTAGTTTCTAGACAAACATAACACGATTTTAAGTGACAATCCTTTATTTAAATTCAGCAAATATATAGTGCATTCACTCTTGGGAAGGAACTTACACGTGTTAACTTCTGACAAGAAAAAGTTAAAATGTATCTTATTTAATAGTGACATGGCTATAACATGAATTCAATTCATTCATACTGCTGATACTCAGGGTGCATTGGAGTTATAGACACTGACTTAATCCCATTAACTGTAAACTTAATTGGCTGAGTTCTGGGTAGAATATGGTCTTTGAATATCAGTTTTCATACTTCAGGTTATATAAGTACTGAAACACTGAATTTGCATTGGCACAATAATATCATTTTAGTGTTTTTTAAAAATTTGAAATTTGAACCATTTATGCAAGACATAATTAGAGAATTTATACACTGTATTAATATTTCAAGTCAACAGAGTTGTATTTAGTAAGAGACATTTTAAAGTTTCTTCTGGGAAGATTAACAGATGTTACTGAGCAGGAAAGGATGGAAGATCCCTATCAAATTCCCAGGAGCTTGCACACCCCATTTTCTGGGGTCAGATTCTCTCTGCTCCTCTTTTCTCCTAGGGTAATTTATTTCCAACAGACTTTCTCTAATCATCCTACTTGGGAAGACTCCAGAAGTGGGAGAAGGTAATTTCTGTCTTCAGTCTTAGCCCTCTTTCAGATAGAGAACACTTGAGCAAAATGTAACCCAAAGCAAGGTTTTGCCCATAATTAAGATCGGATGTCTTAGATTTTTAGGGTTGCTGTTGCCACACACAGTGATTTAACCAACAGAAGCTTATTTCGTGAAATTCTGATGGCTAGAAGTAAAAGATGTAAATAACGATTGGTTTTTTCTGAAACAATTCTACCTGGCTTTTATCTGACCAACTTCCCCTGTGTCTTTACATGGATTTTCCTTTTGTTTGTATCTTTGTCTTAAAACCAACATATAAGTTGGTGGTCTGAGGCATAATTCAGTCCATAGCACCATATATGTATAGTTCTTAAAATCAAATATAGGCATTTATATATTCTGTGAAACAAATGTAAAAAAATAGCAGTATTACAAATAACAGCTATCCTCATAGAATATTAAGTTTAGTTATTTATTTCTATTGTCGATAGATTTTCTATTTTATTGGCTCATGGGAATTTAGAAGCAACCAAAAAAATTTTTTTAAATAAGGGAATCTTAGCTTTTCTTTTTCGTATGTAGTTATCCTTGTTGAACTGTTTCATCTTGCCCTAAACTGGAGACTAGATATCCCCAGTACATAGAAAATGTACCTAACAAAATAGTTTTTAAAAGAGTTAATTAGCCAAAACACTAATTCAAAAGGAAATCTGTACTCCTATATTTATTGCAATACTATTTACAATAGCCAGGATACGGACACAACCCAAATACCCCAAAACAGACGAATGAGTCAAAAAGTTGTGGTATATTTACACAATGGAATATTTTTCAGCAATCAAAGACAAATGTATGTCATTTGTGGCAACATGGATGAAGCTAGAAGGACTCATGCTAGTGGAAATAAGCCAGAAAGAAAAAGAGAAATACTGGACAGTCTCACAAATATGTGATAAAGGGGAAACAAGCAAAAGGACAAGAAAAAGTTAAAACTAACAAACTGACAACAGAACATTGAGCAAGGGAGGGGGGAGAAGGGGGTGAAATCAGGTGAAGGATGAGCACAAGAGATCAAGATGAAGATTCATGGTGACTTGGCAGAGGGAAACCATGGAGTATACAATGTTGTCATATATATACATGACATGACAACATTGTATATATATATGTATATATATATATATATATATGCAAAACTAATTTTAAAAAAAAGAACTTATCAAAACCTCCTCCCCCAAAAAAGGACTGTTCGAAGAGAAAGACAAATCGCTGGCTTGGGGTTCATTGGGCTTACTGAAAAAAGATCCAAACAATCCGTTTCTTCTTTAGGAAGTTCAGCAAGAAATAAGCCCAACAGATCTGAATTATTTCCAAGGACCAACACAGAGTAAGACCAGCAGAAATGGGACATGAGCTTTTCAGCTAAGCTTTAGTAGTTAAGCTTCATAAAGCCACTTGTTGACCGGGAAACTCACATTGTTACTAAATACACTAGATGCGCCCTTCCTCCTCCAGCTGCCCAGAGATAGGCACTCTTTCTATTCTGCTTCCAGCTTTGTCAGCCCACTTGTCGCCCCACTGTTTTCTCTCCCTGCAGTGTCATGAACACTCCCCAGTTCCACCTCCGAGTTTCCCACTTCACATTTATTCCAGGACTGTTGTGGGTGGGGGCCAGTGCCCTTGTATCCCATCCTTGTCTGCTGATTAACTCATTCATCAAAATTTATAGGTGCCCAACCCCACCCCACGCCTTGCCGGAGTCCTTTTCAGCATTCTGAGTCTCAGTTTAATTCATTCTAATTGTGGTTGTTCAAAATGATCTCCACAGTTCCTCTGCCCTCTAATATCATATGCTTATGTTTCAGTTTCCGACTTTTAGGCAGATTGAAAATAAATCCTATTTACAGTTCCAAAAGAAATTTAATATTAATGCTTTAGCCAGAGGGGAGGGAAAGGGGGATGGGAGAGAAAGGTAGAGAATATCAACCTGATCGTGGGAATGGCACCAGAGTGCTGATGGTGATGAGGTGAGGCTTACACACACATAAACGTGAAGATGTACCCCTGAAATTTATATAGTATTGTAAATCAGTAATATATGTCTATATTTAGTAAAATATATATAAAAACATAAATATAATCTATATAAAAATATATATGCTTTGGTTAACAGATTTGGGAAGAAAATATCTCTTTCTAGGGTTTTAAGGTTTATTTTAATGGAAAATTTAAGCTAATTTCAACCAGGCATCTACACTTGTTGCTCTGCTCTGCCTTGGAACACTCCTGTTCATAAAGGATCCATGAGATCACCTTGAAAACTACATGAGTGGAAAAATTCTTCATCAGTGATTGGCAAGTTCATCACCAGGTTAAATTATATATATATATGTATATGTATACATGCACACAGACATATAATTCTGAAAACATAATTAAAAATATGCTACATATATATAATTCTGAAAAATATAATTTAAAATATTCTACAAATGACTACCACTAAAAAGGCATTATCAGCAAAACTCAGTTGTTTTTTTTTTAAAAAAACCTGCTAATTAATTGTTTTCTAATGCTCTTTTGTAGGGTCCTATGGGTATTTTCTTAGGACCTTCTCGTTTGCAAAAAAATGACTTTGTACTGTTTTCTTCTTCTGCCCGCTCATCACCCACACATAACTGGCCTCCTATCCTTGCTGACTCATGGGCCCAACCTCCTCCCACACACACACTCTCAATGACCTGGCACCCACTATCCACCCTCTCTTTTGTTCTCCCACTAATCAACCCACACATCTTCCCTCCTTCTCATAGGTAGATACATAGCACAATCTCACTGTTCAGCAGTCAAAGCACAATAATGACCTGGGGGTTGGGCGTGGAGGACTGGGGGAGAAAATATACATTTTTCTTGTGGCCACTGTGTTTTTTTTTTTTAATTAACCAGCTCTACCCACAAATGAAGTTAATAAACAGTTCTTTTATTCTTAGATTATTTTTTGCAAAACTCCCTCATATCTAATAATTGGATTTTCTATTTTTGAAAACTCTACCAAAACGTAAGTGTACTTTGAGTGTTGTAACTTTTTTCAGTGAAAACAGATGGCCTTATCTTTTGTCCAAATTGAAATGTTTTACTCACATTTTTAAGTGAATGAATGAACCAATGAGACAATGGCTCACTGGAATGGTTATTTGTAATGACAGTCTGAGCTATAGCTGGAATCAGACCGCCTGACAAGATTAATTGGCTGAGTTGTGCCCAAGTGATTCCAGAGCCAACACTAGGAACCAAGGACCAGCCTACTCATAAAGCCCTGCCAAGTCCTCCCCACTCTGTGAGGCTGGTTCCCGGGGAGGCTGGGGGGCCTGCCTCTGCTAGTTGCATGTGTTCTTGAAGCTAACTCCATCTTCCCCACTTCCCCCTCACCCTGGTGTTACTGTGCCTAAAATTCCAGCATTAGTGAGTTATTCCTGAATTCTCAGCATTTAAAATATGAAGACCTAGAAAGATACTGTTTCTTCCCATTCATGCAACTACCTTTTCACAGAGTTCAGATATTACATGGTATGAATAGAATCTAATCTGCAACAGATTATGAACCTATTCTCTTTTAGGAAATATAAGCAAAACAGTTAATAAACAGTTAAGCAAAACAGGAAATACAAGCATTTTAAGGAGAATACAATCAAACATGTGCTGCTATGATTTTTTTTGTCTTGTTTGTCTTCCTCAAATTATACTGACGTAGACTCCTTGAAAGAAGGCTGGGATCATTTCTCATCATTTGTCTCTCTGAAGTGCAGCATCATGGTGAGCATGCAGTGGAACTCAATGACTGGAAAATTTTATTTTATTTTATTATGACTGGAAAATTTTATTCTACTTGATATATACCAGTATCTTACCGTTTATTTTGAACATACCTCGTCTTTTCTTTAAATTTCCATAATAATTGGCCTATTCTCCTATGTTTTTATCACTTTGTCCTTTATGTAACATTTAATCTTAGAATTTTCCATTCAAGTGAGATCTTTATATGATTTAATTTTATATCCTCACATAAAACCTCTTATATAAATAATTCCTTGCATAAAATGGTGCAAGAAAGGTGCAAAAAGCAAGAAACAAATACTTCCAACCCATCTATGGCTGCCACCAACTTTCTAGTTGCTGGCTTCCAGTTAACTAGAATCACTGCTCTCAGTAGAGAGAAGAGAGGGGTTATGAGTAGATGAGACATTTCAGTGGATATTTGATAGAAAGAGAATGAATGAGAGATAATGGGCCCAATGGGACAGTATGCTTAGATATAAAATGGCTGTGTTGTGGTGATATATATCCACACTATAGCATAATGTGGAAATACTAATGATAAGCACAATATTTCATCTTGAAGAACCCAAAAGAGGAGCTAGATTTGGTTTTACCAGGTTTAGGAGAGAGTGGGGGTGAGTGTAGGGTACAAGGTCTTAGAACACTTGAAAGCTTATATATGGGATAGTGAAATACTCTTTTATGGTCATACATAGAAAATCAGCATCCAGCGTGCTTCCTCCTGGCCCTCAGATGGAGATGCGCAGTTTATTTTTGGAGATGGTCAGTAGGAAAGGTCTAGGCAGCAGGGAAACCAAACCTGATGGAAGACATGTGAAAGACTAGGATGGAAATAGCAAAATGACTTGGAAGTGGAAATAGTTGACTATCTGTGTTCTCCTCCCTGTCACACAATCAAAACACTACTAATCAGGCAATTAACCCCAAGGCCAATGTTTTCAGACTGTGGGTTATGAAATCAGTTATGATTAGTGGATTATGAAATAGGTCATAACCAACATCGTCATGGGTTGGATTCTCCAGTAAGCAGACTCCATCTGAGACAGAGTTGAGAACTCAGAATATTTATTAGGGCATGACCTTGGGATTAACACCTGTAGAAGGAATAGAATTGGGCCAAAGACAAACTAGTGCTGTGATTCAAGGTCCAGTGACCTTCACTAAACCCAGAGAGAGTGCTGAAGCTGGAATAGCTCATCAGAGTTGTCCTAACTCGGACCAAAATGATGAGGCCTTTAACTCCTTTATCCTTTATTTGTAGATAAGGTCATTGAAGAGATGATTAAGTCAAAACAAGGCTCTCAAGGTGGAGCCCTATCTTGTGAGTGGTGTCCTTATAAGAAGGACAAACACCAGTTGTATACATGCATGGTTTTGTTACCCAGCCTATGTTATTTTATTACAGCAGCACTAGTAAAACTAATACACTCCCATTACTGTAAGGGGCCATCCTTGGAAGTCAAGAGTGATCTTGGGCATGGCAACACTAGGTATGCTTCCTGAAAAGCTCACAGCTGAAGGTTGCCCACTGTACCAGTGCAACCAGTTCACCACTGCAAGGGGACAGCTGACCTGATGGAGACAGAGAAGGTGTGTCAAAAACCTGATGAGAATAAGGTTCAAATAGACTAAGTAGAAAATATGAGAGTACAGTAGCAGCTCTCCTGCCAACCTGTGACTGTGTAGGTGTTTCTCTTCACCAGTCTTCTCCCTTTGTAAGATAGCAGAGTCAGCTCTCTCCCAAGACAGTCCACCTGTGACAACACAGGCTTCTCCTTGAACAAATCTGTGTCTCCGGGGCTCCTCTTTCTGCCCACTTGTGTCTGTGCAAACATCCTTTCTTCTCCTTCCCTTCATTATTTAAAAAAATAAAATAAACAAAAATAAATCTGCCCTTCCAGATATAAAAAAAGAAAATATCAGAGTGCATTCAATATAGAAAAAGTAAATGGTGCTTCATAAAATCTTGTTTGCCTTTATGTAGATGCCTGTTTTTATGAACTGGAACATGAAGGAGAATAATTTAGTATTGTCAAAAATGTTTAAATGTCATTTCCCTACACAAGGAATGGGAGGAAAGTTTTCTGAAAATGCTAAACAAACTCAGACAAGAAATAAAATGATGTTTCTATCACCCAAAAGTGAAGCCTGGCACTCCAGAATGCAAGAAGAAACTATGGACAATAGAAAAAAAGTTTAGTGTTAATAGATAGGCTCAAAAGTTATGAGATTTCCACATCTACAAGATTAAAAAAGAATGCTATGGCAAAAGGAAATTAAGGGGAAAACCAGGAGCAAGTTTTTGGAAATTAAACTTTTTAAATAAAAACAAAACACAACAGGTTTTTTCAAAATGGGGTTCCCACGGGTGTTATTAAAAACTAAAACTAAACCAAAATGGAAAAAAAAAAGATTTACATCAGCATCACCATGAGATATCTAGACAAGCTACCATTACTGGTCTACCATTACCACTACTGGTCTACCATTACTACTACTGGCCTACCATTACTACTACTGGTCTACCATTACTACTACTGGTCTACTATTACTGGTCAGTGTATCTACTAATGTAATGGGGTTGATGAAAGAACCATCAAAAAAAATCATGAGAGAGGCTACTGAGGTTTGAAAAGTTTCCTTCATGTAGGCCTGGGTCTTGGACAAAAGAAAGTTGAACATAAACCTGGTATCACCATCAATATATTCCTGCAGAAGTCCAAGACTTGCATATATTGTGTGACCATCATGATTGTAGGATAAATGAGTTTTCAGGGTTTTTCATACCCTTCTGCCATTAGCTTCTATGACCAGCTCCTGTGGTATTGTGCTCTCCCCAACATTGTACATGCCTGGCCCAGTTGGTGTGCACATGTGTGAGTGGGCTTACCTGGGCCTAGGAGGAGGGGAGGAAAGGGCAGAGTCACCCTGGGCAGAGGGGAGCTCAGGGGCACTCAAATGGGTGTTTCCCTGCTGGCCATTTCCCCCTGTTCACTATTTAAAAAACAAACAAACAAAAACCTGTGAAGAAATACTATGGGTTCTGAAATTCCTCTTTAAGTTGCTATAACTAATTGATGATCAACCTACTTGGACTGGATTGGTTGCAAAACAATGATGTCCCAGGACACAGAGATTTTATCAAAAATGTGATTACAAGCATGTCTCAGATTGGTTGTGCTGTTTTGATGTTGATGTTGCTGCTACTGGTGGTGAATTTGAAACTACTGTCTCCAAGATTAAGCATTGTCCTGGCTTACACCCTGGGTGTGAAACATCTAATTGTTGGTGTCTACAAAATGGATTTTACTGAGCCACCCTAGAGTCAAAAGAGATGGAAGAAATTGTTTAGGAAGTCAGCACCTACTCTAAGAAAACTGGCTACAATCCCAACACAGTAGCATTTGTGCCAGATTCCGGCTGACGTGTTAGAGCTAAATGCTGACACACCTTGGTTCAGAGGATGGCAAGTCCTTTATAAAGATAGCAATGCTAGTGCAGCCATCCTGCTTGAAGGTTTGGATGGCATCCTGCCACCAGTTGGTACAGCTGACAAGGCCTGGCACCTGCTTTGCCAGCAATTCTCTTCTAGGGTAAATGACTTGGTCAGGCTTTTTCCTGCCTGCATAACTGGCACCTGGGATACTGTGTCTTCCCTGTGGTTGTGTAGTCCGGTGGGTGTACACATGTGTAAGTGTGGACACCTGACCTAGGAGAGAGGAGACAAAGGGGTGCAGAGGGCACAAGAGAGCACAAGCAGGAGAGAAGGGGAAGGCAAGGGGAGGGGAGGGGAGGGAAGGAAAGGGAGGGAAGGGGAGAAGGGTGGGAAGGAAGGGGAGGG
>PVHY01027707.1:0-15955 GCA_004024945.1 Uropsilus gracilis | reverse complement strand
GATGAAGACATTGACCCAATTAAAACACGTAGGCTCCGTCGGAGAAGGGCGTCTCCTGTACATTTATATTAGGAAAGGTGTGTTACCAGCTCCCCCCAAAGTGTAAAGTCTACCCAAAATAGAGATTGAGGGGTGGCTTGATCATACAGTGACTCAGTGCGGCTTTAGCATATAGCCGTCACCGTCAGCCAGAGGAAGAGGAAGAGAGCAGCAGCTATTCCAGCTTTTCTCTCAGGAGGTTCACGGGCAGACACACGGCGTGGAGGTGACATAGACCCAGCCAGCAGACTCCGGCTCTAAGGGACACGCGAGCCGCCATCTTCAGGGTTGTGGCAGGGCCATGGGACAGGACAACATCCACCTCGTCCCGCCTGGGAGGTTTGGAAAACTCGTGCAAACATGCCCTTGCCCACACATGGGGGCAGTGCCCACTCCCGAGGCCTCTGGCCAGCCTCCATGGGAAGCAGACATGATCTGCCATGTTCGAGGCCTGTCTTAAGCCAATTTGGATCCAATCTCCGATGATTCTGTCCCTGGGGACTTTCAGTACCATGTCTGTCACAGTCTGTACTTTGCAGAACACCCCTCTCCCCTCCCCCCAAAGCCCTCCTACAACAGCGTTCCTTCAACACCCAAAGCACCTTTCGGGGAAGGAACTAAGTTGGCGAGACTTTTCCCTCAGCCCTTTAGTCCAGCTGGAGCTGTTTGGCCATCATCTGAACTGGGTTGTAAAAAGGGGTTCCCAGTGGGGAGAAGAGCCTGGGAGGGCTGGGGGGAGGGATAAGGGGGTTCCTAGCAAGAGGGGATCTGACACAAGTAGTCCATTGTCCCAGAGTGGCTTGAAAATGCTAAATTTAGGCTGCGTTCTGCTTCAAGGGATCTTTGGGAAGGGGTGTGTCTGTGTCTGTGTCTGTGTGTCTGTCTGTCTGTGTGTGTGTCTGTGTGAGTGTCTGTGTATGTGAGACTGTTTCACCCACACAGAAAATTCTGAGTTCTTCCTGGCCTTCTGCCTCCTCATACCACACACAGGCTCTTGCTCGGCTTAATGTGAAGAGAGCTTTGCTCCCAGGGTGTCTGGCTTTGGGGATGGAGAAAGACTAATGTCCGTGTCAAAATGATTCTTGATTCCTGATAAAGGCGTCCTAGGTGTTCAGTATTTATTTTCAGCTGAACGCTCTCCTTCTGAGAGGTTAAGAAAACAAATGCATTTTCACGCAGCGCCACTTGCTAGTCAGAATGTGAGCATCTTTCGGCTTCTTCATTTGACTCCACAGCAGCCCACTAAGCAACCGCCTTCCCGAGATGAGCTGACAAGGATGCAGAAAGGAAGAAATAAACAAAAAGCCATGTTAATTTCAAGCTTGAGTGGGAATACAAAAAGAAATATTAACATTTGCTGAATGACAAGTAATGAAATGGCTAGGAATGTTTAATGCTCCTAGCAGGGTTTGCGACCTCTCCCGGAACTTTCTCCAGTCAGGTACGGCCCATTGATGACCAGCATGCCCCCCCCAGGTCAGTCTGATGGTGGCTGAAAGACCTGTACCTCTGCGCGGGTGGTGTTCGCAGCTGCTGCCATAGCCACACTGGTACTTCCCTGGTCTCCTCAGACCAGCCAGGACTCCTGAGATGAATCCGCTCGGCAACCACTGCAGCCGGCTAGAGGTGGACACACCTGTGCAAAATGTGCACACATATGTGCAAAATGGCGTGTGTATGTTAACCTGACCCCTGTCTGTTTCCTGTTCCTCTGACTTTCATGTCCTCTCTCCTGGCACATTGAGACATATTAATCTTCTCACTTTTGGATTCACGCGTCAGGTAGACACAGTCGCAGTTCAGCTACACTTGCTTCAGTTCAACTCGGTAAATGTTTTTTGAGTCTTCACGGTGCTCAAGGAATTGTGTGAGGGTGAAGTGCACAGAGAGCACGAGGGGTGGTGGGATCAGGGTGGTGGGTAAGGGGAGCACCATCTGGTCCTGGTCTTTGAAATTCTCTCCCACCTGCCGCTTGCCCCCTGCTTTGAATACCTGGCACTCCGAGGGGGCGTGGCTCGGGGGCGTGGCCCGACAAGGGGTTGGCATGGTGGGGGCGTGGCTAAGTGGGCATGGCTTAGCTGTTGACGCAGACTCACCTCTGGACCCCTACTATATGTCGGGAAAGTGTGATGGCAGAGGGCCTGCGAGGTGGGCAGTAGCAAGTGGAGGACGTGACAATAACGAATTCTGAGGACATTGCAGGAACCAGACTTTAAGCTGGAAAGCCTGGAGGGGGCAACTGAGGGTCAGCCTGGTTGAGCCTTGAGACCCCCATGCGAGGTCACCAGGCTATGGCCCTCAGGCTGCTACCTCCACCCCTTCCTCTGGCCGAGGCTACTTTGGTGTTACGCGGGCAGAGATGAGAGCAACAGGTCCTCCAATCACCTTGTTTCCCTCTACGTCACTTCATTATAATAAAGGAAAAACAACAACGACCCTGACCCCCCAGTCAACAACGCAGAAGTCAAGGACCTGGTTTTGTTAGATGTTGTGTACTTAAAGTGAAATATTACTGGGAAGAAATTTGAAAATTAAAGTGAAAATTCGAAAAATAAAGTGAAAATTTCCAGGAGCGGATGGGCAGCTTGAAGCCAGACCTTCCTGCAGGGGCAGCATATGGTCTGATCAGCCAAAATATTTATTATCTGTCCCTTTACAGAAAGAGGATACTGACCTCTGCTCTGGAGTAATAAGGTTCTCGGAAACCCCCGTGGGATTTTCTCTCCATCTGCTTGGCTGCGTGAGAGCTGCCTAGCGCTATCCAGCGGGACCGCAAGCCTCATCTTCCTCTTCCATGTCACTAGTTTGGGGGTCCACCTCAAAGACCCTTCCAGAAGTCTCAAACCAGCCCCTTCCGGCAGGGCAGACCATCCCTCCCAGCCTGTTTGTGCTCCTGTTTATTTCCTGTTGGCTACCATACCTCAGTGGCCAGCAGAATATTTTGAACACTGCCAGTCCTGTCTAAGTGTGTGTGATGATACAATCACCGAGCAGGATGCAGTGCAGAAGACACACCCCATCTTGTCCCATAAATTAGTCAGAATACACCAGGCTAGTAACTATAAGAGCCAGCATCTGTCTGTCTGCTGCACCAACATCCATCAGATAAAGCAGTTAACTCCCATCAGTCATTTTGGTACATGAGACTAAAATTAGACACAGCGTAAACATAGGCAAAGATGAGAGTGTTTATGGCAGTGTTCCTTTTAAGACCGTAGAGGCAGATGCTGGAGCAGCTGGACTTGGGGGGCAGTGCTGTTGGGGGGAGACCTCCAGAGAGGAGCTGGGGGTGGAGCGAGGGGCTCAAGTTTGCACCAGCACCTCTCTCTCATCTTGACCCTGAGCCCTTCCAAGAGTAGGAAATGCAAATTAGGTTTTACCTAGTAATATTCATGAATGACCTAAATCAAGGGAGAATCTCCTACTTAATGAAGTAATTAATTAGCTCTGGGAATTGACGTTGAAAACAGAAGACTAATTGATTCTTATAATGACGGGGTTCATGGTGGGAAGGAGCCAGTGTTTGGGCCACGCCAGATTTGATCTTTGGGCCTAGACTAGACTGTTTGCTCCCAAGCACTTTCCATTCTTCCCAGGGTGAGCGCCCGAGTCCCAGCTCTGTGCTTTTGTCCGGCCCTGCAATGCCCTCTGAGGCACTGTAAACACCCTGCTCCTGCTGTTCAGCCTCCACTTTCCTCTCATCACCTGAGTGCATCCGGGTCTCTTTCTAAGTTGCCATTGTACCTACTCACATTTTCGCATTTCATTTCTTCTTATTGCTTTGTGTGTGAGATAATGGAAAAGGATGAAAAAGATGTGAAACTCTCGCCTGGCTTTGCATGGTGTGAAATCTGACCTCCCTGGGCTGTTAAGAGGAGCTTTTGGGCTGGGCTCTGCACAAGGGGTGGGAGCACCCCCAGCCCCGCCCCGGGATGTGCTGCACTTCAGCTTCCGGCAGGTCTGTTACGGTCAGCTGTGTCCAGCTTCTCCACCACGCTTGTGCTTAAGAACGCCAGACCAAAAGTCAGTGCGTTTCAGACACCCTCTGTGAATGGCAGCTATTATGGAAATAATCGGCTTTAATGATAAACAGATTTCTCCAAGTTACTGATGATGCTGTGGGGGGTAGAAAACCCTCTGGAAGGGGTTGGGGAGCTCAGGAGAAACACCTGGGACCAGGTGCATCTCCCCTCCCCTCAGTCCTGAAGGCAGCACTGACCTTGGTCGTGGGGACCCCCCCCCGTCCCCCGTTTCCTTGGGCTCTTACAAAGGCTCCACAATGTTGGGAGCCCCTGCTGCCCAGGAGGGGCTGGGGGATGTGGCAGTGTGCTTGGAAGCACTGAGGGTCAACTCTTAGACACTTCCAGACACTGACAGACGGGCATGAGCAGGGACTCTTCACTGTCAAGGTCAAGCACCTGTACTGCCGTCTTCATCTGCAAGCTGACGCTTGCTCCTGCAGCTTCCAGCAGAGAGTTGTTCCAGCTTCTTCCTTCTGGCTGCATCTTTTACTAGCTCCTTACCTCCCCAGGGGCACCAGAGGAGGTGGGGGAGCTGTAGGTTTCCAACATAATTTAGTGACTTTACCACCCCACCTCCATTTTAGTCTTCATAAAATATATTCTAACCACTGCTTGTGAAATCACCACTGTTCTAACCGCTGGGACTTTCTGTTCTCAGCAGATTTATTGCTATAAAATATTTGTCTTAATTGTAACAGGTGGTAAATTTTACCTTATGGGCTTCCTCGCAATATGCATTACTTTTTGCCAGGAGGATACTGAATATATTATCAAATACTAAATTATTCCTTGACCAAGTATAGTAAACATGTGAATTCTTTATAAACATATATATAAAGAATGAAAGATGAGGTAGTCACGTAGAAGACAGCCCAATTAAATTGTTTCTGACTTAATGATTTAAATTATTCAACAGAATTAATAAAAAGATCGCTTGTAACTATTTTTTAAGTCCTCGTTGTCTGAAGTCAGGACATGAACTATTTTACGGCCATCCGTGGTTCGTTGGTAAGAGCTAGTCAGAACTTTCCCACTTCTTCTAAACTCGACCGGTCTTACATGTCAAAGATAATTTGATTATTTCATGCCCACTTACATAAATGCAACTTTGCATTTTCAAATCAGTAGTTAATCAGCCCAGTACACATCCTTGTTCTGAGTTAGAATTTAAAGTCCAGGGCAAGAGTATTTGGAGGGGGGTGAGAAAGTATCTCTAGCATCTAAAACAATGGCCAGCCTACCTTCTGGTCCCTAGACAAAACACTAATTGAGTGCATGAGTGAATAACATATAGACCAACTGTAAGACATTAATAAAAATCTTTCTATAAAAACCCATTACAATGTACTGTTGAAACAGGTCATTTTAAGCTAGAACTATATATAGTGGGCACAGGATAGTAATTAAAAATTTTTGGTGCTTCCCATCTCCAGCCAACATAACCAACTAGCATTGGCAACTGCCTATTTCTAATAAATGCACTGATGTCACTTCATTAAAACTTGACTCTCAGCTTTAAGTACTGGAAGAGTCTAATCCATTTTGGCACACACATCATATAAATAGTTCTTAATCAGCTCTGAATTTCAGATCTGCACTCATCAGTGTTTGTAGAAACTGGCAGAAAGATAGGTGCAGGGCAATCACAATATTCGAGAAAATGTCACGTTAGCAGTTCTTTTCAAGTCAGGCTAGAAATGCAAAGTTCACCAGCGTTGTTTTCTATAAACCTGTCTCTGGTATAATTACTGTTTCTTTTATTCTACTTTTTACTCTTATAATCTTTTATTATTGCTTGACGTGCCAATTTGAATTTGACTTCACCAAATTCCAGCTGTAATACTTTGTTTTCAAGAATAAAAGAGGGTCTTAGCAATCTCTCTGCTAAAAATGACTCTTTGGAGTCATTGTTTCATGTTACGGGTTTTAGAAATGTTCACCATCATTTGAAGACCTTTAAACTGGGCTGGAAAAGTCCATCTTGAGTCATGACAATTAGAGGTGCAGAAAGAACCTCTTCCCTGCAGTCTCAACAGAATGATCCAGAATCACACCACGTTGCTCTTACTACATAAAGAGCTTCTCAGGGTGTCAAGAATCTGAATTCAGGGTGCAGACATGGAGGGCCCTTTGATTCCTACACCCCCACCCTGGCCACACCCTGAAAGGCATCCGCTTGTGGAAGAACAGCCTTTATTCTTGTAGGGCTTCAAGTCCTCACTGGTCAGCTCTGCCAATCAAAAGCGGGAGTTGAAAGTGTTTAGTATTTGCTGTCCATGCTCCCTTACCAACTGTCTGAAAGCAATTTGAGAGTAATTTCAACCAAATCTTTTAGTAAATCTGGTGAAAAGTAAATTTAACCCATGAATTGCGTGTCTTGTAGCTATGTCTTTGCTGTCTCCATAAATGAAAAGGTTGGCCAGGCACAGTGGTGCATGCCTGTAATCCCATTTACCTGGGAGGCTGAGGCTGGGGATCACTTGAGTTCGCAGGTTTGAGACAACCCTGGGCAACATAGCGAGACCTAGTCTCAAAAAGTAAATAAACAAAACAAATAAATTTAGTTAATTAATTAATTTTAAAAAGGTTAAAGTGCTGGGCACGACAAGCAGTCAATAAAGTGGAATTATCCCTGTTTAAAATTCAGTGGTGGGTCCGCCCGTGCCTGGCTTTGGTGTTGACCTCATTGCCATCTGACTGCCATCAATAGCTCTTTCTATTTCATCTCCTTCCTCTAAAAGTCATACGAACACATTTCTACTGTTTGTAGTTTTCTTTCCCCCATCACAATCGCTGCAGTTGAGCATTATTGCAATTGTGTGTGAGATCATCTCTATCCGGGTATCCTGGGCTTTATTGCTTTTCACTTCATCGCTTAGCTTAGCTTGTTGTGACTGTGATGGAGTTGTTGCAGGTGACATATGCAGTGAGACCCAGGGGTGTTGGGTTATATTCATGGGGTCCCAGGGTCATCTCCTCACCCATGCGAGAAAACCACACTCAGCAGATCAATTTAGGAGAAACTATGGTCCCTTCCTGTCATGTTTACTCATTCACAGATGAATCCAGAAAGACTGATTTTTAAGAAAACTCTTTCTAAGATCTTTCACTCTTAGTTCACAAAAGAGAAACAGGCGTAGTTTGCCTCGGTCTCTAATGATGGGAGCTTGCGTATAGTTCTCAGTTCTCAGCCTGCTCGTTCTTTATCTCCCAGGCCAGATCACCAGCTCCGCAGACGCAGAGACATCCTGGCTTCTGTTGATGGCCTGTCCCCTTAAATGACTTAAAAAGCAGGCAGAGCATAGGTAACCTGGCTCCCGGGGTAACCCAGCCCCCCCTCACCCCCCGGGGGAGGGAGGGAGGGCTCTGCGCCCTGTGGAAAGGTCACTCGCTACTCAGGATGATAAGCTTTCTACTTTGGAGTGTAGTTGTCAGGTAAAGGGATTAACCCAAAGGAAGGGATTTTAAGGCCAAGTCTTGGTTTTGTTGTTTTTGGTAAGAAAATTGAATCGGCCCCTCTGTAAATTCACCACATTATATAAGAAGGCACAGGTGAACTCCATCCCTCCCTGGAGTTCTTCCATGGTTATCTGGTTATTTAAAAAAAACAAAGCAAAACCTTCAGATTAGAAAAGCCTATAGATGAATGCCACTCTGTGTAAAAAGTTGCTGCTTTTTACAGGGATAAAAAGAACAGCTGTCAACCCGATTTTACTTCACTGATTTTAGCTACTTGGATTTAAAGTTAACAGTTGCCAGACAATCCCAGAATATCTAAATTACGTTCATAACTTTGAAACACAAAATTAATGGCATTAAACTCTTACCAGAATTGATTTCATTTGTTCATTTCCTCTCATCAATCTAGAAGAAGTAAATGTGATAAGGCACATTTATCAGTCCTTCAAATGAGAGCTGTCTCACCAGACACTCATTAAACAAAAAGTAAATCATATCTGCTTTCCACAACACTTAACATTACAGAGACTTATTGGTTAATATTGAGGTTTTCTCACTATTGTTGTCTAACATTTTGTTGGTTTTAATTGATGTGTAGCAAATGCAAATAAATGCTCTCTTTACTCTTACCCAAAGTACAATAGAATGTATTCTCTATTTATTACATACAAAACCAGATTGTCCTAATGGATAAAGGAAATCAACCACTAGGGTTTGTATTTTATAAAAATGTCCACATTTTCCTCCCTGGGGAGTATGGCAATTTTTTAAAAATTTCATTCTCTGTTGGTGTTGTCTTATTATAAAAGCCAATAAGCAATGCTACTTATGAAATGACAGTCACTATTTTAGGATCGATCTCACAGTGGTGACAGCATAAAAGGTAGATCAGAAACTATGAAGTTGAATTGAAAACTACAAATCCACAAAGTCTTCTAAGAGCAAATCTAGTTGCAAATCAGACCAGCAGCCATACGTATTTTTATATTCCTTTACCTGGTCATTTCATTCCTTAAAATTAATTAAAATCAAAGGTAATTCATTTCCTTAAGCCCTGAATATGTCTATCGTCTGGAGCTGAAGGCCAAGGTGGGACATAGGGTGTTTGGGAGCGCCTCTGGCCTCTTCACAGAAGGGTCTGTCTGTGGGGGTCTCCGCAGCCTTTCGGAGAGCGAGCCCTGCAAAGCCACAATTAGCCCCAACCGCGCAAAGAATGACAGCGTCTTCTCTACATGGACAAAGATGTGAACTGCATACTGCATTCACACATGAGCACACACACACACACAGATTTTTCAACTCTTATTTCTGGAAATTGAATTTTAGTGACAACTAAAACCAGCAGATCCACAATGAAGAATGAAAATTTGCAATATCAATAATTGATAATTATTAATATTAATTATATAATATATTGTATATATTATACAATAATTAATGGGTTCTGGGTTGCAGGTCTAAGGATGCAGGAGTTGTTGTAAACTATCAAGTGACAAGATTGCGTGTGCACCGTGATGACAACTATCAATAGAAATTTGTATGAAAAATCTCTGGTGTGGCCGGGCATGGTGGCTCGTGCCTGTAAGCTTCAACCTATGAAATGGCCAGGGCTAGGGATTGTGGTTCGAGTCCCACCTGGGGCCCGTAGTGAGACCTAGTTCCAAAAAAAATAGCTGGGCGTGGTGGCGCGCACCTGTAATCCCAGCTACCTGGGAAGCTGAAGCTGGGGGTTGCTTGAGTCTGTGGTACCCCAGGCAACGTGAGCCTGCGGTTCAACAAGCAAAAATAGCGAGACCTAGTCTCAAAAAAAAAAAAAAAAAGAAAGAAAGAAAGAAAAAAAACAGCTCTAGTGTTAGAGTGGGGCTACAGATTTCCTTGAACTTTAGTGTTTTTTTTTTCCCCATCTTGCTCCCAGGTGCTTGAATACATTTGTGAACAGACTGTGATTTCTAAGAATCCCTTAGCTACTCTTAGAAAGTCATTTACTCTGCGAGATCACTTAGGATCATTCATTCTGTAGAATCTTATCTAGCCACTGAAAGCCTCCAGGAAGAAGACATGTTCCAGGGCAGAACACTGACTCTTGGCCACTTGCCCTTTGACCTTTCAAAGTGTCTGAGTAGCCTCCGTGCTTCCAGTGAGCCTCGAGTCTTCGGTTACCATGGCAACAGCCCCTCCCTGGGCAGGCACACTGCCCTGTCCCTTCTCCCCTGGTGTCATCAGGCCCAGACCTGCATCACTGTCAGAGAATAAAGAGCAACTGGGCATCCCCAC
Source organism: Uropsilus gracilis (assembly GCA_004024945.1). Taxonomy (NCBI): domain Eukaryota; kingdom Metazoa; phylum Chordata; class Mammalia; order Eulipotyphla; family Talpidae; genus Uropsilus; species Uropsilus gracilis. The sequence goes on along the minus strand of PVHY01027707.1, from coordinate 6,161 downwards.
CCCAGTTAGAACTCAAATGGTTTAACTAGTACCTTTTTGACCTTTCTGTTAAAAGAGAGGAAGCTACCGCAAGCATAGTATTTGTTCTCTGTGTGTACCAATAATTTTTTTTTTTTGAGAGTAGGTCTCGCTATGTTGCCCGGGGTAGTCCTGATCCTGCGAACTCAAAGCGTTCCCCAGCCTCAGCCTCCCAGGTAGCTAGGATTACAGGCACCCGCCACCATGCCCAGCTGCTTTTTCAAGAACCAGGTCTCACTATATTGCGGGGTTGTCTCGAACCTGAGAACTCAAACGATCCCCGTCCTCTTGCCTCCCAGCACTTGGATTATAGGTGTGCACCACCACGCCTGGCTTGTACCAATAGTTTTTAAAGCAGCCATCTCCAGAAATATGCTCGCCACATCATCATTCCCCCTTCCTTGGTGGATTTCTTTAGGTCCTTCGAGAATGTGGCTTCTGGCCACTGCCAGTTACAGCCCGTCAGCAGGGCCTGTTGAGTAATTGCTGGGTCGAAAGCACCATCTGGGCATCTTACTGGGTTTTTTGTTGTTGTTGATTTTGTTTTTAATGAGATCTGCTTGCTGCTTCTGAAGGGCTTACAGTGGGAAACAGCAACGGGGTGTCCTGGATGCTCAGGATGCACAGCTCTAGCGGGAGCACTTGCACTGAGTTGAGAGCTGGGCTCATCACCACGGTGACCCTTGTGCACGAGGAGCTGATGACACGCACTGGCTAAAGGGGGTGCATCTGAGATGGTGATGAGAATTCAAGCACTGCTGTGGATTTTGGGCAAATGGCTAAATAGGTAATGGGATAAAATGTGATCGAGCGATGGATGGACGGACAGACGGATGGACAAAACGTGACCTGAAACCCGGCAGAAGCTGGGCGTCTGCTGAGAAAACGGGAACCATGTGGCAAAGGCAGGTCTTTTCCTGGCACAACAGTCGCCCAGGTCTCATAACTGGCTTTGAATGTGAGACAAGAAGGAAGAGGGTCACTCAGGGGAAGGTGAAAGGAATGTTAAGCCTTTGGTAACGGTTGTTACCGCAGTGTCGATGCCGGGGTTCCAATAATAAGATCCGAGGCGGGGTTCCGAGGCCCCTCTTGCTGTGCTGTGTTGTAAATATCCAGTATCAGTAGATGTTCACGGGGACAATGAAGGGGTGGAATGGGGAGCCGTGAGGACCAGAGATTAGATGTGTCGGTTTGGGCTTGGATGACTTAATAATACACAAAAGGCAAAGAATGAAAGTCAGAGGCGGGTCTACTTCCTGGTGAGGAGAGAGGAAGACAGCAGAGACTAGACCGGGTGGCTTCAGATCCACTTCGTTGCAGAGCTGGTGTCTGCATGGTGATGCTCGTGCTCTCCCCAAGGGGTGTCCTAAGAGCAGGAAGGACTGGAGCCATGTGTGGGAATAAAGGGATGGCGAGGACGTGCATGTTGTTGTTTTGCTTTGTTTTTTGAGACCAGGTCTCGCTATTTTTGCCCGTGGAACTGCAGGCTCTCGTTGCCCGGGGGACCACAGACTCAAGCAATCCCCAGCCTCAGCTTCCCATGTAGCTGGGATTACAGGCATGCGCCACCAGCTACTTTTTTGGGACTAGGTCTCACTATGGGCCCCAGGCAGGACTCGAACCACGATCCCTAGCCCCGGCTGCTTCATAGGCTGAAGCTTACAGGCACGAGCCACCGTGCCCTGCAGGACGTGCATGTTGGATGGTAGAGTGAAGCAGCAGCTGCAGAGAAAAAGAAGGAGGCGGACGCAGGTGACAGTCAAGTGAAGGTGGCTTCGCTGCAGGAGCAGGCTGGGTGTGCAGGTGGGCAGTGGGGCAACCCCCAGGGTGAGGGCAGATCCCAGAAGCCCACTCAGGCCCAGGTGTGGCCCCTCGGGGCTAGAGAAGGATCGCTTTTGCCTGTGACATTGACATTTGCTCAACCAGGACCATGGCAGGAAAACATTGGGATGAAACTAATAAGATCACAGGGCTGGAGAAACCTGGAGGTAGACTGCAGGTCTCCTTGTGCAGGTAGGTAACAGCCTAAGTAGACTGATAAGGAAGTTGCTTATCAACTACTTTGTCTCCAGGCAGCAAAGCTTGGGAAGGTGGGAAGTAGAAAAGTCCCTGGAGTTTGTTTTTGAACTTTTGGGTCTTTGTCTGATTCTCTTTTGCTCTGGTGCTACCTGAAGCTATTATTCTAAGTTTGCTTTGTCCCCATGCATAGAAATAACATCAATTAAGGTCAGCCCTGCCTCAAGCCCCCCCCCTCCCCTCCCCCCTCAGTTTCTTTCTGGCTTGGAGATAGCTCCAGTCATTGCTGTCAGCACTGCCCGTGGGGCTGCTGGCTCTCTACAGCTTCTGAAGGGCTTTGGATCAGTCATATCTGACCTCTGACCTCAGGCCTTGAGGGCCCTTGAGGCCCTCCAGCTCCTCTGTGGCAGAGCTGTCCCTGAGACCGTCTCTGTGACACCCCCTCTGTCCCCACTGCCCTGGACTGTCACCTCTGTGGGTATGAACTTCCTGCCTACCTGAAAAGGCATCTGGAGTAGGGCTGGGACCCCAAGCTGTGAAGGCCCCTCCATTTTGTAAAGAAGGCAGACCAGAATCAAAGGCAAACTTCCTGGAGGAGGGAGCTTGAGATGCACCTTGAACATTAGGGAGGGGCTCGCAGAGGAAAGCCTCAGGAGCTAGTCTGGGGCTGCGGAGGATAAACAGGAATTAGTGTAACTAGCCATGGAAGGAAAAGAGGCTACCAGAAGTTGGGGGAGGGGGGGCCAAATGACTGGGGTCCAGGTAGTCAGACTGGGGGTGGGGAGGGGTGTGCAGGTGAGAGAGCTAGAGAACGACTCTGAGGAGCCCAGGTAGGGACCTGAGTGGTAAACTTGTCATCAGTTCCCAAGAAGGTTCTAATGGAGATTTATTTAGCAAGCGGTTTCTAAGCAACTATGAAACCATCACGGCGTGCCCGCGTGACTTCCCGAGCGAGAGGCATGTTGGACGAACCCCTTGCTTTCCTTCACGGCATTCTTGGAGGGATAGATCTGCGGGGAGGGGCAGCTCACAGGCATAATCCCACCTTTCCCCAGGGCTCTTCTCACAGGGCATCCTGAATCTCAGCCCAGCTTTGCCAAGTGTCTGAAAGTTCTTAAGCAGCATGGAGGAAGATGGAGTGGATGGGGTGGAGCTGGCGGAGACATGGGTGAAAGGATTGTTCCGTCCAGGGGGAGAATGACCCGCCCGTTTTGTGGGTCACACGGACTTTAGAAGAATCCAGCCAATTAATGGGGGAAACCTGAGTCAAACTGTGGCGCCTATTAAGACTTTGGGTGGGGACGAGAGCTTTAGGGGAAGCAGTTACGTGTGAGGGTGACTCGCTGGTGTCAGCTGTCTGGCACAGGACAGAGGGAAGCAGGATATAGCACAGGGGAGGTAAGAGTCACTCTGCACCTACTTACGGAACATTTCATTGCGGGGGGAGGAGGGGTGGACAACCTGGATGTTTGTTTAGCATGGCGCTTCGTAACAACTGCCCTCACAGACGCAGAGGTTGCCAGGGGGGACGCACACAGGTAGCTGTACCCCGCCCCCAGCAGCTGCCGCACTAGGGGATCCCAGGAGGACAGATTTTAATCCGCAAGGAGGATCAGACAGAAGTTTGTGAACGGTGGTCAGGAATTCTGGAATAAGCTGGGCCTGGTGGCGCGTGCCTGGAATCCAAGTGCCTGGGAGGCAAGGGGCCTGGAATCACTTGAGTTCACGGGTTTGAGACTACCCCAGGCAACATAGTGAGACCTGGTCTCAAAAAAGCAGCCAGGCGCGGTGGCATGTGCCTGTAGTCCCAGCTACCTGGGAGGCTGAGGCTAGGGATCGCATGAGTCTGCGGGATCAGGACTACCCCAGGCAACACAGCGAGACCTAGTCTCCCCCTCCCCCAATAAAAGGAATTCTGGAGTAGAGACTCTGATCTCTTGGGGTCTCAGGGTGTACATCACATTTTCTAGGGTGCATTGCCCAGCAATGTGCTGGCTCTGACTTGTGCCAGCTTGAAGGTGGTTGTTAGATGGTGGGAAACTTTCAGGCTATAGTTAAACTGTTAGTGGCTTGAAATGGCTGTGGGGACAGTACTTATACCACAGAAGCCCCGCCTGCACCCCACCTCACCCCATCATACTGCCTGAATCTGAAACGAGGCCTGTCGGAGGCCACAATCCTCGGGACTGTGAGACAGTAGAACCAAGAAAGGGGCGTCCATGGTGATGCACCCCCTGGCACTTTCCCTGCACGGTTCCCTTCACTGGACGCAGCTCCCCTGGTTCGTGTGCACACCTCTCATGCCCCCGATCCTGCTGGGGCCTGTACAGTTGTCCATCCCCAGGTCTGCCATGTCCTGTCCAGCCATCTCCTGTTTGTGGGGATAATTTTTTCCTTCTTGTGTGTCTAGGCTGGTTAGACCTCTGCAGGACGGGGGGGGACCCCAACCTAGAGGGCCATGAACAGCGAATGAATCCAGACATTGAAATGGGAGGTGGACACAGCTGGCCTGCTGAGCGCTGGTGATTGCAGGTGTGCGGTCACCAAGCCCGCAGGCCGTGGGGCAGCAGCAGCCCAAAGCGGCTCTGAAGGTTGAGCCTCTGCCCCCGGGCCTCATGGGTGGAGAGCGAGCAGCGGGTCCACTTCTGCTGTGTGTAGTGCTCATTTCCTTCCAGCGAGGGGGTTTGGCTGAAGTCTGAATCCTCGTGTCCTGGGGAAAAGCAAGCGTCCTGTGGTCGACTAGATGGGCTCAGCGCTGGCCATGCAGTGCTGTCTGCGTCTCCTTCTGCGACTCTCCTGCAGAAACGGATTTTTACTTTTCTGCTATGTCTGCTGTGTCCTGTCACCCCCCTCCCCCCACCCCTGCCCCAACTAAGACTTTTCTATTTTTCCACAGTGATGCTTCCCCCCACCCCTTCCCTCTGCTGGTCTCCCAGGAGACAGACAACCGCTCCCATGAGTGACCAGGCTACCACCAGAAAGGACCCTTTGTAATCGTGGGGGGCCCCTTAAGAAAGGTGGGTGTCGCCAGCCAATGGCTGTGTGGATCTGATAAAGCATCTCCTTGGCAACATGACCCACCCATAGGTGAGAGTCCATCATAAATTAGGAATATACAGAACAAGACCTCATCCCTACCTTCACTCACCTCGCAGCTTCACTCCTATCAGAATTCTGTCTCCTGACTCCAGCATTTAACTCTTTAAGCCAAATAAGCCCCCACTTCCAAAGACTCTTCTGGCAGACCTTGTGGTTGTTTAGAAAATAGAGTTATTCCACTCTACAGAGTGGGAAATAGAGCTATGTGTTGCCATTAAGTCGATTTCCATGAAGAACATCTTGTTTTTGCTGTTCCGCTTCTCAGGGAGGGCATTCCATGAAGATAGCTCAGTGGAATTAAAGAGTCGTGGTTCATCATCAGCTACTAGCCTGGTGATCTGTCGAGCCAGTGGGGCTTGTAGCGAACAGCCCTGCACTGGGATCAACTCCATGGATCTTCACCCCAGTCTATAAGGTGGTGAGAGAGGAGCCGTGTTTCCCGTCTCAGTGAGCTGCAGGGCTCGGCCCTCCGTGACTGCCAGGAACACAAAACCATAAGCATGTGTAGTGCCCAGGTACGCCCCGGCCCGGAATGCTAAGGGGCACCTGGCCGTCGGCGCAGAGACCAGACAGGCGCCCATACTGTTTGGGGGAGGCCTGTCTGTAAAGGTGTTCAGGCAGGCAAAGAGAGAAGGTGCCGTAGGTTGGCACCAGAGGCTCACCGCCACGCCTGGAAGCGATGAGGTGTACCAGGAGTAAAGGGAACGGAGAGAGTCCTGGAACACACCAGAAAGCACCGGGAGAAGGAATGACATGGAGCCTTGGGTGGAGAAAGGACAGGAGAGTAACCACCAAGAGGCCACCAAGAGCGAGGGCCTGGCAGGCCCGGGCTGTGGCAGGGAGCACTGGCCGGAGGTGGGTCGCACAGGGCATCTGTCATCAGCACCCGGCGAGGCTGAGGGGAGGCTGGGGGAGGCAGATCAGCGGGAGTGAAAAGTCCAAGGCAGGCCCTGAGGGGCCAGCCGAGCTGCCTTAGCAGCTGCCCACGACCTGCGCTGCTGAGGCCAGGGCTATGCTGGGAGAGACTC
>PVHY01027706.1:0-15964 GCA_004024945.1 Uropsilus gracilis | reverse complement strand
AGCGGTCCCAGACCGGCCCGCCCCCGTGTGCCCGGTCCTGCCGGCGCGCAAGCGGGGGGGAGGGGGGGTGTGGAGCAGGGTGGGGTCCCGTTCATGTCTCTTTTACTCCAGCTAAACCTCAGAACAACCAGAATAGATGCAACAGCAACCCCAACATAGAACAGGTGAGGGACCAGGCAAAAGTCCAGCCCACAGACCGCAGATGAACAACCAAGTGAACCAGTAAAAGAGACAAGACCCCCAAAGCCGGACACCAGACCCATAAGGAAAAGCAGCAAAGCAAAGGCGAGGGGATTGGATTGGAGAGGAAGGCCTGCAGCAAGAAAACATGGACAGATCACAAAAGGACATAACCTGGCCACCAAACACAATCTTAAGACTGAAAATCTAACATCAAGGGGCACCGGGACCCAACAACGCAGTCCCTCACCCAGAGAAAAGACACTAACATGGGAAAGAGACTAATGGACTCAGCACAGCTAATAACAAAGAGTGGGGTGTGAGAGAATGGAGGGAGCACTGCAGGGAGGAGGGAGGGGGGGAAAATATATAACAGAGTGGTTGTAACCCAAAGAACAAAATAAAACTACAATAAAAAAAAAAAAAGAAATCTCCACAGCATCTCTGATCGCCGATCACTTTTTGAGTCGCTCTACGGACAAAGGTCTCGCCACTTTGAGGAGCAGCTGTTCCCTTCCGGGCTGTCTCAGCGGCTGCACTGTTCCTTCAGACCAGGGCAGTCAGCATCTAACTTCACCTCCTAGTTCCACCACAAACTGGATCCTTAATCTGACCCAGGCCTGGGCTGGTTTTCCCATCAGTGCCATTCCCATCCATAATGAAAGGCTCGGCAAAGCCAGAGGCTGCAGAAATGCAGCAACGACTCCTCCCGGCCTAACAGCCTACCCCGAGCTCAAAGGGAAAGGCTGAAGGACGGAGGGCTTTGCCGCACCCCACCAGGGGCAAATCCACAGGTCCCATGCACCATAACTCAAATGCAGCCTCAGTGGCGGGTCATCTGCATGGGGCCTTGGGGCCTCCCTGACCGACAGGTGACGTACGCCGAGAGGCTCCAGATGGAGAGCAAAGCCTTAAAATGAAGCTCGTATTTAAGACTTAACTACTCAAAAAGAGCAGATTTGAAACCCAGGCTGCATGGACTTCATGAACATGTGTTACGTGTTCCTCACCTTGACTGGGACCACAGCCGTCTGCACCATGTTCCGGAAGCGACCGACTGAGGGATCCACATCCTCTGCGAAGAGACAAGGGAAGAGTTAGGCTGGCACTCTACCGGAGGGCTGGGGCTGAGGGCTCGCCGTGAGCAAAGCAGTCATGACTCCTAAGGAAACCACGAAACGCGTGGACACTTGAGGTGGGCTGGGCACGGCGTTCAACAACCTCACGCAGCCTGCGCTGCAGAGAGTGGCAACCCTATGCTCTGCGGCAGGGGAGCCAGGACTTGAGTCTAGTAGCCAGAAATAGGTTGGGCTAGCCCAGCTCTGCTGGGTGCCATATACATCCCCTTTGAGGGCAGGAAAAACAGAGTAGACACTAGCAAGTCCATGTTAGTGATAAAATGGCGATATGTCAAAGGTCACACACTGCGTGTCTCGCCTCGCTAACGCCTACTTACTAGCAAGTGACAGAACTAGGACTCATCCAGAATTTCCCATTTAACGTGGCCTTTCGACCTGCACACTCTATACAATGAAGACTTTCCACTATAATAACCCAAAGTCCCCATCCCTTCACATAGCACCGCACACCATGCTGTGTTCTACACAACTTCTAACCTCACCGACACACTATGGAACATATACACAGTCAGTGAGCCTTTCAGGCCTCATTTATTGGACACCAGGCCTGGAAATAAAGAGCAAGACGCTGCCCCACCTTTTTTCCCTTTTTTTTTGAGACTAGGTCTCACTATTTTTGCCTGTGGAACCACAGGCTCACGTTGCCTGGGGTACCACGGACTCAGCGATCACCAGCCTCAGCTTCCCAGGTAGCTGGGATTACAGGTGCGTGCCACCACACCCAGCTATTTTTTTGGGACTAGGTCTCGCTACGTGCCCCAGGCAGGACTCAAATCAAACCGCAATCCCTGGGCCCAGCCAGGGCTTCCTAGGCTGCCACCTACAGGCAAGCACCACCAAGCCCGGCTGCCGCCCCACCTTTAAGGAGCTCACAGCTGTAATGGCAGATAGGTGACAACACAGAGGACATGTTTCAAGAGAGGTGGCACCAGCGCTTGTGAAACAGAGATGCATCACCCAGGAATGCTGCAGGATGGATGTGGGGCAAGAGGAGGCACAGGCTTATCACTCCAAAGAGCAACTTCAAGCCCCTTTTATCTCACAGTGGAGGAAAGAAACCATTCTCCTCACAGATGCCGTACATCTTATTTTAGCTTCAAGGAAGGCATGATTTAAAGCAACACTATCATTTGTTTTGTTTTGGGAAATACAATAACTCCCACTTTTATTTTAAGACCTCCAAACTTTTCACAAGTTAGAATGCCTTGCAAGAACATACCCTAATATCACACTCATAAGCAGCCTTAGCTCAATGAATGAATGAATGAATGAATGAATGACTTCTATAGGGAAGAAGAGGAAAAGATAGCGTGAAGTTTATTAGGAAAAAGACCTAGTCTCTAATAAAAGAAATCTCTTTGCTTACCCCCACAGGGGCCCTATCCTAAGCACTCCTTCAGTGAGGCAAACGAAATGAAATGCAAGAGTGACCAGAGTCAAATCGAACTGGCCGGAAGGCACCTCACACAAATCACAGGTCTGTGCTGGCACACAAGCTGGGGCCACGTCCCCTTCACATTCTCCTGGAACTTTAAGCCCTAGAGAGGACTTAGAGTCCCGTATGTGGCATATATAGTCAGCCCTGCTGACTATTTCTAGGGAAGGGAAGGGTTTAATAGGTAAAGAGCAAAGGAGGACGCAGATGATGGTGATAATGGCTAATGTTCATCATCAGAGGTTACTGAGCATTGAACACTGATCTTACAAGTATTTAAATGGGTATGAGCTGCTCTCCCCACCCATCCCGTGAGGGCAGCAGTCTGTGAAGTCTTGTGGCCAATCACACAGCTGCTAAGTGGAGAGCTGGATTTCAAATCCAGGCTCAGGAGTTAGGTAGTGATGTCCTCGATCTCTATGCCACACCAACCGGAAGTACAGCCTTCACGAGGCCAGGGCAGTCACTTTCAGGAAAAAAAGAACAGAGCAGATCCGATCCTAAGTCCTACAAAAGACTTGAGACTGTCAAGCCACGCTTCGCAAAGCACTGACTGCTGATCAGTACATTCAAGGACTTGTTGAAAACGCTCAACTTCTAGCTCCAACCCCTGGAAGTTCTTATTCGGTCAGCCCTGGGGCCCAGGGCTGTGTCCCTGATGGGAGAAGTCCCTTAGCACCCACACCTGCCTAACGACCGCCCTCAGGCATTCACTGCCTGGAGAACTCCCCTTTATGCCCCAGCAGAGAGCAAGCTTGCAGGCCCAGGAACCAGTGCTCCACGGAGCACTCTGCTTTACCCCCCAGCAGAGAGCGAGCTTGCAGGCCCAGCGACTAGCGCTCGACGCTCACTGAAAATTTTGCATTCTTCTTCTAAACATAAACCAGGAATTCACTGTTGCCTTCTGAGCTGAGTCAACACTTGCCACACACTGGCCCTGGTTCTGTGCCCTCCTTCCGTCCTGAAGCTGCCCATGTAAACATCTGACCAATGGCTGTGCTTCATCCAACCTGCACTCTGGCTCCCCAATATTACCAGCAATCGGGAGGCCTCCTCCTCTTCAGGACTACACTACACACGTGGTGGGAGATCACACCTGCACTGGGAGCACACGTGGGTGAAGTCTGCTCGGAACACAGCCAGCGCGGGTCCTGTCCCACACTTCCACTATCCAACCCCAAGCCACGCCTGGTTAGTCCCCAGACCCCCTGAGGCTGCACTTTCAATTACTTAAAATCCCTAGATCTTTTTTTCATGGGTGGCTGCTGGAATAGATCTCCATTTGAATAATTGATATTTTGAGCCTAAATGCAGAACCTGACGGTCATTCTCACATTTCAATTTGGGATATAAAAAAGCAACATTAGTCTGACAGCTTTGTCTCTAAATAAGGGCTTTGAGCCCCAGCCCCACCGTATAAAGCTTCTTCCCTGCTCTGTCACCAGCTACCTGGAAACCTGGGCTGTAACTGGAGAACTGTAAGTGGATGCTGAGATGGCGCAGCTGGTAACCCTTGCGGTCTTCCCATAAACGATGCTTGCATCTCCCGGCAGCTTCATACATAAACTATAAGTTACCTCCTTAGAGAAGGAGACTCCTAAGTGTTCTACTTAACAGAGGCAATGGAGGTCTCCAATCTTAAGAGTTACCAGTCATACTCAGAACCCCATAAAGACAATCACCTGCTTTCAGCTAAAGACAGCCAACACCTACACTTTACCTAGAATTCCACGACGCCACATCCTGGATTAGCCAAGGGGGAGTTCCAGCCTTGCCCTGTAGACTGTGACTTATAAAGGTTCCTCCTTCACCTCTTTCTTCCAGACTTCAACTACATAATACTTGAGTGGTCAGGGTCCCCACCCATGGACCGCACAAAAGTCTCTCCTCAATAAGGCACCCGTTGCCTCAGACTTCACTGAGAAACCTAACTGACCCAAAGTTGGAATATATGACTCTGAGACCACAGCCTTCTCATCAAGGAACCAGGAAGACACCTCACCTGGGTTGATGATCTCATCATCCTCACTGAACGTCACCCGTGAGTTCTTCCTCTTCCTCTTTGGTCTCTGAATGTCCAGATTCCCTTCCTCTATGGTGAGGGTGGAAATCCGCTTGTTGTGGGCAGTGTTGAACTCTGTCAGGTTCTATGCCAGGGCATACACAGGAAAGACAGGCATCAGTACCAGGGGAATTTGGAAAATAGAATGCCAAACAAAGGGCAGGAAGGCATTAGAAGCTTTTTTTACCCAAGGCAGACAAGATTTTCCTGAGTTTGGGACTTTAATTACTGTCTCTAGACTGCAGATGGTAACTAACTAGTCTCATCTGACTGGATGTGAATGTCCATATTAACTAGTGGGGCAGTGATATTCCAAGGAAACGAGGACCTGGAGCTGAGAACAGGTCATCTGTGCAGATGTCCTTGAGTGAAGGGTTTGTTTTCATTAAAGTAAGGCTATCACATCCTCATGATGATGATAAAAGAAAGGTGACTGGGAGGAACTCCAAAAACTGTCTTCACTAAAACGATGAGAAAGGACAATCGACAGCAAATTCATAAGGACACTGCCGGTGCATTTAATATTTGGCATCAATACTCTGACTCCCCAACCCTGCATCTGGACGCATCTATTCAGAACTGTCCAGCTATTTCAATGATTAACTTGGCCTCAGCATTAACCTGCCTCTTCCTATTCCTCTGGACTTATTCCAAGCTGCATTGCAGTTCCAGGTATTTAAAAGGTATGGAGAATGAGAACCGAGGCAGGATTAAAGTGCTACATTACAAGGCACGGAAGCATGGCCAGGCATGGTGGCGCATGCCTGTAAGCGGCAGTCTAGGAAGCCACGGTGGGGACCAGGAATGGCAGTTCGAGTCCCGCTCGGGGCAGCATAGTGAGACCTAGTTCCAAAAAAATAGTTGGGAGTGGTGGCGCATGCCTATAATCCCAGCTACCTGGGAAGCTGAGGCTGGGAACTGCTTGAGTCCTGCAGTTCCATGGCCAAAACAGCGAGACCTAGTCTCAAAAACAAACAAACAAATAAATAAATACAAAATAAAAAAGGCACGGAAGCATGGCTGCTGTGTGGAGGAGAAATGGGCAAGGATGACTGTGAGTGAGGGCCCTGGCTGTGGGGTACACCTTTAGAACAAAGTAACTTCCGAACGTGGGTCTACCTGAAGAGACTAAGCACCCTGGAACAGCACCAGGCACGTGAAGGATAACCACCATGCCACAGACGACTGGGCCAGTCTCACAAAAGAAAAATTTTGCACTTTACATTGAAATCTTAAAAAATTCATAGCCTTCAGGACAGTCAGGCCCGTAAAAACAAAAGTACTTCAGCTTTTTTCAGAAGCTTCCTGGGCTGTTCATTACATTCAAGAAGAGCTATGCAAACAAACAAACCTCTCAGCCTCTCAAGGAAGGACTACTAAGCTGAACTTTCTGGATGATGGAAATGTTCTGTCTGGGCTATTCGAAATGGTAGTCATTAGTTACTAATGAAAGATGGTTAGTGGCTACTGTACTGGGCAGTGCAGTTCTAGAAAAACATAACTCTAAGCCTTGGCTTCTAACATCCAGTGCTGGTGGATGACAAGACAACTATGAGGGCCTACTCACAGAAGATCGTCTCCTTAGTAACCCTGGTCGCACATTACAGCTCCCTGAGTGGGGTTGGAAGTGGCCACCCAACACTGCTGTGAAGGGGCAGTCACCTACCATAGATGCAAGAAAACTGCTACCTGCTGCTAAATCATTGGCAGTTTAAGCTACACAGAACCACAACAGAGTACAAAAACCACTGTCCCCAAAGACAAAATGGTAACATGGAATTACATCAAGCTCGGTTTCCTCCTCTGGAAGCCCCAGCAAGCCCTTGAGTTCATCATCCTCTCCACCCATCTTCTCATCTCCTTTCACAGCTGAGGGCAATGTCTGAGGCTTCTCACGCAGAGTGTATGCTCTTGTGGATGCGCCAAATGAGACTGTGGAGTCGATGGGAATTTGCTGAGGCTTGTGAGGCTCCAACCGAATGTGACCCAAGAAAGTGCCGTGCGCTGGGAACAACCAAACCAGAAACGTTAGGGAAAAAGAACAAAACCAACCTGAGTCGTAGGTGGGAGAGCAGCTCCTCCCAGCACATCAGTTTTGCTTTTAAAGTGAAACTGGGTCCACTTTGCGTCCCTTTTCATGGGTCACAATACAAAGGAAAACTCCTTCACTGAGTCTTGTCTCTCTTCAGTGGGTTTCTTACACATCTTCAGACCTGCTGTACCCCAAGTAACAAATCCCACTGCTTGTTTTCTGCTGCCAGACAGGCTTGGCTCCACTCTAGGTTCAGCAGGAATGGCTCCCCCAGCAATAGCCATGGCCCCCCAAGGCAGGAGACAGGCATCGCTGAGGTCTGGCCTCTCCAGCCCCAAGTCTAAGGAACACAGGCCTGCTGGCAGTTATGCTTGGGCTTCCCCAGGGCAAGGAAGGAGGCTGGCTGAAACAGGTGCGACAGCAGTGCCAAGGTAAGCCAAAATCCTACTGGAGATTCTGGATATTTTTCCATGTCTGCATTCTGTATATCATGAAACGTGGGGGAAAAAAATGAGATAAATTTGTAAGTAAGCACTTGTGAAACAGCTCTCCGAAACCATTACATAAGCAAATTGGGGTGGTGTGTATGTGTGTGTATCATGTGTGTGCGCTCTGGGGGGAGAAGGGCAGGAGTGAACACAATCAACCCAAGAAGCAGGATCCTTTACAGTTTGTGTGTGTGTGTGATTCTATGTTTCTATGAGCAAAATGAACAAACTTCAGGGCCCCAAGCAGCCAAATTTCAATTCCACTGTTACAGATTATCTTTGGCAAAGCTGAAAGCTTTACCAGTCAGCACGTGCTGATGGAGTTAAGGTTGACTATTAGCAGCGGTCAAACAACTGGGATAAAGAACCCATTATAAATTTTGCTCGAAGCTAGCATTTTCTGAATGCTCTGTACCATGCATTACTCTATGAAGTCACAGCTTCTGCTTAAACTGGACCACAATTTACAAAGATCTGTAACATTTGAAGCCCCACAGTCCCTAGTTCCTGGGTTCTCTATGTGCTCCTATGTCTCCTCCAAGACAGTGTTCCCCCATGTCCGCTTCTCTCGCTGGTCATCAATTGTTTCAGAAAAGTAGGAATAATTACAGGAAGAGAGAAGGGTTGACTTAAAAACCAAATATAAACTTCCTTGATGAGCAATAAACAAGCTTTCAAAACTGAGGAACCCAGAGAGCGTTTCACATTGCCCAGAAGGGACTGTGCGGGACCGGATGGGGTGAGTTACTTACTACTGTTGAGATCTATTAGGAAAACTCTCTTCAGATGCTTGTGGTAGACCAAGGCAGCGTGGACCCGAGAGCAAGACTGGTGGTCAATGGTAAAGTCACACAAATCAGGGTTTCTCCCAAATAAGTAATACTTCTTCTCATCAATAATCAGTTTCTAAATAAATATTAAATTAAATATTACTTAAGTCTTGTTTCAACAGGGTTTAGCAAAAATTCTTCCAATCAAGTAAGTAAAGGATCTTGAGTAGGTAAAATTCCTTGCCAAGGTGAAAAAAATCTTTCCCATTATTCCTTAAGATAAAGAACTGAGAATGCCTTACTAACAGGTTTTTGTTGTTTTTTTTTTTTTGGGGGGGAGGGATGAATGCTAATTAACCTCCCCAACTATAGTGATCAAATGTCTAGTGTTGGTACGGAAAAGCAGCTTTCCTAACTCTACTAGATGAAAGTAGCCTACAAAGAGAAGCTATCTCTCCTCCGGAAATTCTCTCCTCCTTCAGAAATTTAAGACTTCACTGGATCTTAATTTTCGGTCAAGCAGGAAATAAGTACAAAACAAACCTAGGGAGTAATAAGAATGCTTTTCAGAAAATGAACATTCAAATGAAGATCAATCAGTTAGGAAAGGAAAAGGACAGAAACACCTAATCTACATTCTAATCACACTGCCACAGCTCCAAGTACTTTTGGAACTCTCTTCAGGAACTGAAATTACACTAGACATTAAATGAACCTTTACGCTTAACTTTATTGTTCCTGGTTCACTTTGGCCATAAAAAAGCCTTATTCAGGATTAATGCTAAATGAGCAATTTGCCATGTCCAAATATGGAATACCACACATACCACATGAGGCAGATTTTCCAGGTTGGGGGGAAGGGCTTGTGGGGATTAACATTTACTGAAGAGCTTTAATGCAGGTATTTGAAGCATTATCTCATCTAATAACCTCAAAACAAGTCTGTTAAATGAGTATGTTTATTGTGAAAGACAAGAAACTAGACTGAGAGGAAGTCACTCACTCAAGGTGACCCACCTGGTAAAGTGGCAGATGTAGATTTTAAACTCAGGTGTGAAGGACAGGCAATGCTAATATGGCAAACAATGTACCACTCTCTTAATTCTAAGAGAAGAGCTACAAAATGTTTCTAGGCTCTGATGTAGCACTGGAAAATATAAGACCACATAAAGCTCAATAGTAGAAAAGGGGATTTCACAGACTGGTGAACTGCTATTAAAACTATTAAGTGAGAGAAGGAACTGATAAAGCACTGCTAGTATTTTATCTTGCTAAATAAGAACACTGAGAGAAAAGTCACCATTTAGTATCATTTATAATCATTTTAACAGCAAATTCATATGAAGGACAAGGATAAAGGAGCATTCTTTTCAGTTGAATTTTGATTTATGGAAAACTCACTACACTTCTACTCCTAGATCAGTGAGTCATTGTAGAAGGTCAGCTGTAGACAGGAACTAATATAGATGGAGAACTCCAGGTGAATTAGGGCTAATACTTCTTCCCAGTTCTAAAAGTCTACAATCATTTCTAAGAATAATCCTCATTTGAGTATGTTTTCCCTTTAAGACAAAGTCCCATGAAGCTCTATTTCACATTTCACACTATACTCCTAAAATTCCTGAGAGAAGACAGCACAAAGCTGTTTAGAAGACAGTCCAGCCAGTATTGCACTGGGCTAGGAATCAAGAGGTTTCTATTTCCTTCCTGTTCATGTCACTGCACTCACAGTGGGCTACTATTCTCCCCCAGGCTTCAGTGTTCTTATGATACCAGAAATAAACCTCATGCACTGATCACAGTAACAACCGTTGTGCACTTGTGCGCCACACATACTGCACTATGATTTATGCTTTGTCACTTCATTCTCACAAACAGTCTGGGAGGTGGGCAGGTATGACTCCTATTTTTATAGATGAGAAAACAGGGCCATAAAGAATGAATTAACCTATTCAAATTCATATAGCTAGGGAGTTATAAACTGGATTAGAAATGTGACCTAATCTGATCTGATGCTAAATTCTGACTCCAGTGTCTAAGCTCCTGAAACCACTGCACCTTATCTTCTCTTCACTCTACCTCCATCAAGAACTGTGCCTATGGCAAGGGACATTTTGAAAAGTGAACAAGTACAATAGGTCATACTTAATTTTTCTTTAAACAATCAATTACCCAGTTCCTTTCAAGCTTAGTCTTAAGGCTCCATTAGTTCACAATAGTTTAGGTATGTGGGTCACCTCTGGGAAACTCTGCTGCAGGGAGAGCTGGCCACAGGCCCGTACTGCTAGGGAGCACCAAGATTTAACAGCCGACAGTTCAATCAGACAACTCTCTCATGTCTGCTTAGAAAACTAAGATGTTGCTTTAGAACCGACAAGTTCTGAAATAGCAACATCTTGTCTCTCTAGTTAATACCTAAGCAGGTTGAATCTCACTGCCATTTCTCCTTCATATTTATATGTGCAGGGACTATATCTTCACAAGCTAAAATCTGCTAATCAACGTGCTCACAGATTCATCTCAAGGAAGACAATACAGTTGGCCCCTGAACAATGTGGGGGCTAGAGACACCCACCCTGCAGTGCAGCAGAAAATCTGCAATAGCTTTTGACCCTCCCCTGCCCCAAAACTTAACTAATAATAGCCTGCTGTTGATCAGAAGCCTTACTGATAATCTGGACAGTCAAATGACACATATTTTGTGTATATATACTGTATTCTTGTAATAAAGCTAGAAAAAAATCATTCAGAAAAATCACAAGGAAAAATACCATTTACAGTACTTTATTTATCAATACTGTGCTTACCTCATCTGTTTATAAGAAAACCTGTACCTAAGTGGGCATACCCACTTCAAATTCATCTTATTTACAGGTCAGCTGTTTAAGACCATGAGCTCTTGGGGTCTATTTTAACATTGACCAAATCTATATGGTTCTAAGGTGCAAAGTCATACCGGAGATTTATGTGGGTGTGTAGAGGAAAAATAAAAAGAGGGGGCCTTCAAATTAAACATATCCGTTCAAGCACTACTGTAGGTATCATCTCAGTTATGGGAAGGTTAAAATGGAGGGGAAAAACAATATGCCTTAAAGTTGTCAGACAATGTGCCTCCCCTGTGCAGGTGAATGAAATACTCATCAGTCGTTAATAATCATTAAAGCCACAATTACTTGACAAGTTATGATACCACTATCCAATTGTGCCTCTGAGTTATAACTCAGAATGTGTCTTTACACACTGGGCTTAAAAGACTCATGGCTTTTGTTTTAATATTGCACTTCTTAAACCCAGCTATCACAACACATCACAAGCCTCTTACATAAGGCAAGGATGTAGATAGCTCGGTTAGTATCAAGTGCTGTCTAAATCCTTAAAAAATAAGCACATTTCAGGTCTTGTCATCTCTGAAACAATACAATGATCACTAAGGTTTTAACTCAACAATCGTAAGGCAACTCAGCACACCTAATAGCACTGAAAGACAGAGAACATTATCAGTTAATGGAAACCAGTAATCAGAGGGATGTTGCACAAGTTGAATGTTTTGAAAATACAAATAATTTCACAAGAGGATATATTATCTTTAACGTTAGTCTTTCTGTTGAAAATAAAAGATTTACTAAGTTCTACTAACAAAAGATTCCTAGATGTCCTCAAAGCTTTGTGCTATTGCTACTAGTGTTCTCTGGAATAGCCTATATTGATAATATCTATGCTTTACAAGCTTTAAGACAGAAGAATCTATGACAAAGAGGCTCTAAGTGACCGGCTAATGGCAAAATTCCTGGGTATCTCTACCATACCCTGAAAGGGACCACATATTTATAGAACACCTGTCAGGAGCTCTCACGGAGAGTTTTTCAACTATGGGATGCAAGGTTTTTAATATATAAATCAAAGAAAAACAACTATACTCAACAATGGGGCCTTGAATGTAAATTGAGTAAGCAAACATAAGTTGGCTTAAGACATGGATACCCACAACCCTACAGTAGATGAGATTAAGTCATAGTGGGTTTAATTGGGTAAATAAATGGTCCCAGAAAGATGGACAAAAATCTTATACAACCTAGGTAATCAAAGTTCATGTTCTCGAAATGTTTTGTAATATTCACTCTGGAGATTATAAAAGTTAGAATTCTGCTAAACTTTTTCTTTTTTTTTTTTAAGAGACTAGGTCTTGTCCCTATGTTGCCTGGGGTTGTCCCACAGATTCAAGTGATCCTAGGCTTAGTCTCCCAGGTAGCTGGGATTACAGGCACGTGCCACCACACCTGGTTATTTTCTTGAGACTAGGTCTCGCTATGTTGCCCGGGGTAGTTTCAAACTCACGGACTCAAGCTTCAGCTTCCTGAGTAGCTGGGATTACAGGCACGCAGCACCGCGACTGTCTTTCCTAAGAGATGATTCCTTTCAGTTTGGGAGCCATATTTGTTTTGCTCACTGTTGTTATGCCAAACACAATGACTAGCACAAAATAAGCACTCAAATATTTTAAAGGAATGATTTTTGGCACCATTTCATTATCTTTTTGGTCAAGTGTCTTAGTTTGCTATCCTTCTTTAAAGAGTCTGAGCCTGCACTTCATAAAAGCAGCTCAAAAGTTAAACTCAATCTATATCATGGTCCTTCAACTACTGTATCTCTTGCACCTTCCACACAAGTCCAGGTCCTCAGGGAGGAAATTCACTAAGTTACAGGCTACCAGTTTTATCGGTGCCAATAGGTCCATGATCTATTAAAACCCTTAGTTTGGAAGGTGAGAAAAGTCACAAAAAACCTGAGTGTCTGTGGGAGATATGAGGTTTGAATGTGTTATGTCACTACATGCTTTTAATAGAAAAAAAAATTAAGGATGAACAAAAGTAGCATTGCTGGAAAACAAAGCACAGGAGAGGGGGTGGAAAAGTGAGTCACTGGCAAAATCTTTAGTGTGATAGGAAAAAAGGGAAGACATACGTTTCCATACCTCAATTAGTTTGTCTCCTTTGACTACATCCAAATGTAAACCAGGTGGGGGTTTACCTGCCCTGAAAAATAAGAGTGAAAAAAAAGCATTTCTGGAATAGTTCATACACACTATTTACAGTTAGTGTCCCATTCAACATTGCAGCGATTCTATCAGTTATAATTAGTTCAATATCGAGCAGAAATGTCATCTACTTCACTATTATTTTAGATCCTTTCTACTTACTTTCTCAGTGATTCAACTGCTCTAAACCAGATTTTTGAGGATCTGTATTTAGAGCAGTACCAAAGAAACCTATATTTTAGACACTGGATTATCTACCTTGGGAAGAAAGCATCATAGGGTAAAAGTATGGTAGCCAGGACAGTTGGTCACTGGGAGACTGAATCTAAAATTCATCACCACTATTAATACCATACAGGTAGAATAAATCACTTGTTGTTTTGGGCTTATCAAGATTATTCTCATTACAAAATAAGGACAGGATATTGCCCTGAGCTGAGACCAAATCAAAGATGCATAATTAGGGAACTAGGGCAACAGAGATAGAGCCATGCCCATGAAACCAGGTACCAAATAAACAGATATTTGTTGTCCTTCTGCAAGTCTTTCTACCATAGCAAGTGTAAGGGAACTTTTTTCTATACCCCTATAATCATTCAAGGAGGGGATACACAAGTCAAAGTACCTAACAGTGCCTGGTACACATCAGACTAAGGGAATGATAAGTAGTCTCAGTCTCTTCTAACTAAATTTACTGTCCTGGTCCAACTTTTGAAATCAATGCAGGATGAGACCAACATGGACAGAGAGACTTTTGAAACTGGGTGTTAATAAAAGTGCGGAAAATAGCCACATATTCACTTGCTGCCTGTGTTCATACCACTGAAGTTTGAAGAAAGAACCATCTTGCCAGAGTCCCTACATTTGCACACTAAAAGCATCTTCATCTAACTGAATAAGCAATATAATCATCTCACCCTAAGTGCCAATTCTTCTATGGCAATAATTGAAAGGACAATGCAACAGATTAAAGCCCATGTTGTCTGGGAAACAGGGAAAGGACATCCACAGCATACTTTTCAACTCCTCCTGTGTGTCTGATTCAGGCCTAGAAGCTGGGAACATGAAGATGTATCCAAAAGCCCTCGCCCTTGAGGATCTCAATGTAACGGGAGACAGGAGTAACACAAACAATCCACTATGATAATGTACGGCTCTAACTCGGAGGGATCTCCATGCAATGTAATGCATATTATTTCATCAAAGACTAAACTGATCCATTCTTTTCAAGAACTTGTGAAGAGATGAAAGGGGCTCATTCCAACAATTAATAATGATGTCTACTAGAGACCCGAGAAGGCAGAGATAGGTCAGAACCGTCCCTTCCCTTAGGGAGCTCCCCGTCTGCGAGATGCAAAGTACAGCACGGCGATGCGCAAAGACAGAGGGATGCGGGGCTCTGAGGCTGGGTGGGGGGCGGGAAGCAGGCTCGTGCGCGCTCGGGACAGACAACAGGGGGACAGATACGATGTTCTACAAGAGCACCAGGCATTCAGTCAGGAGTTGGGCTAAGTTCGGGAAACGCCGAAGTGCCCTGGCTCCTGCCTGATCACCCAAGAGGCTGCCTAGGCGAGGGTCCCCGAACCCCCAAGACTGGGCTTCCTCGGTTCCTGGGCCCGAGCTCCAGGCTCCCGGCTCCTCCACACGCCACCCGGCCCGACGGACAGTTCTCTCAATCACTCCCAGGGTTTTCGAGCCGTTCGGCTCGCAGCGAAAAAAAGGAGTCGCCCGTTCAGCCCAGGCCAGCGTAGGCCAGGCCACTTCAGCCCAGGCTGCCCCGCCACTCACCAGGTCGGGCAGTCGAACAGCGGGAGGCTGGAGCCGGAGTTCGCGGCTGCCGCCATCTTGCGTCTCCCCCTCCCATTTGGCGGGCCCGAAGCACGCCGGGAAATTGGAAGACCAAGGGGGAGACGGGCTCCCAGCAGCCTGTGCGTAAGCGCGCGCACTTACGCACTCACGTAAGGAGCGCTTTTAGTGGTCTTGTAGGCTGGGGTCTGATTGGCAGCCGTGTGCCGGTGTTTGAGAGTTGGCTTTCTCTGTAAGTCTTGGAAGGTTAGGGCTATGCTGGGACGGGAGTCGTCTGGAGAGAGGGATCTCGTTCTCCTCCTTCATCGTCCTGCAGATGCATCTTTGGTCTCTAAAAATCTGGGGATTCTAAATCTTACTCTGAGTTTGTCGTCAGCCTATCTGCAGTCTGCAGCGAAGCTAGCGGGCAGAGTTCGGAAACTGGGGTGACCACTCACCCGTCCTTTCTCGAGAGCTGCGCCCTGCTCACTCCTCTTTCTAATTCAGACCTGGGACTTGAGAGCTTCTATACTTGGGATGGGACCTAAGGGGATCATTTGGCCTGTTTATGAAAACTTTGAACTAGCTGGCGCTAAAGGCAGATTCAGTCAGAAGGCAGGCATCCAAATCACCGCAGGACTGAACTGGTTAACCAAGTTATGTCCCCTTTCGATTTTTAAACTCTGATCATAGTAACTAGATAGTGCAAGGAAGCATTAGGATTGAGTCTGCTGTAGGTCACCACCTTGCTGAAAGACACCATTAGTAGGGCCTCTGGTTGTAATGTCTGCCTTTTGAGTACCACTTTGACCAAAAAGGCTTTTTTTTTTTTTTTTTTGAGACTAGGTCTTGCTGTTTTTGCCCGTGGAACCGCAGGCTCTTGTTGCCCAGGGTACCACAGACTCAAGCAATCCCCAGCCTCAGCTTCCCAGGTAGCTGGGATGACAGGCGCGCACCACCACGCCCAGCTATTTTTTTTGGAACTAGGTCTTGCTACTGGCCCCAGGCGGGACTCGAACCGCAATCCCTAGCCCCGGC
>PVHY01027705.1:0-15975 GCA_004024945.1 Uropsilus gracilis | reverse complement strand
GAATAAAAGCAGCTGCTGTTCGGCTTTGGATGGCCCCTGCCTTGCGGGACTGAGGGCCCTGCTGACCGGACTTCTTGCCTTGAATGCCAGAAGTCTGATTGCGGTGATAACAAAGCCTCTCAGTGGAGAAATTTTGGTGAACGCAAAACATTCACTGACCAAAGACATCTCATTTGAGGGCTGAGTTCGGGCTTTGGCAGGTAATATCACAGGTGTAGCCAGTTTGGTGACAAGTGTGACATGTACGTGATGGAGGCTAAGAGCAGAAAATTTGGGGTGGACGTGTCACAAAACCAGAGACTGGAGGTGAGGATGAGCATGACTGGCTCATATTTGCGAAGTATTTCTGCCAGCTAGAGAAGTGGAAATTGCACCCCTCCTAGCACAAGCATCAGGTGCTCTAGGAGTATCTGGAGGCACAGAGCAGAGGTGGGGGTGTGAAGATGGTGGCCTTTACAGAGAATCACCTGACCTGGTGACGCCCTAGGAGTGATTAGTTTAACAGTAGACAGCAACTCCACAAAGGAATGAAGAAGCTACCAGGAGCTTCTGCTCTGGCAAGAGGCAGCTCTCCCACCTGCCATGACTATGCAGGTATTCCTCCTCACAAACCTCTTCCCCTTGCAAAGCAGCAGCGGCAGCTCTCGCGAGCACCTGTGACTATGAAGGTGTTTCTTTTTCTTTCTCCTAATAAACGTGTTGTAGGGTAAAGGACATCCTCGGGCTTTCCCCCTCCCCCCCAGTGTGTACGGCCAGCACCTGTGGTATTGCACCCTCCCCATGATGGTGTTTGTGCCTGATCCATGGGCATGCGCATGTGTGAGTGAGCACACCTGGGCCTAGGAGGAGGCCATTAAAGAAGGGCTTCACGCCAGGAGGGGAGGAGGGAAGGAAGGAGAGAGGAGAAACTGGAGTGGATGTCTCTTTATCATTAAAACCTGAAAAAAGAGTAATCCAAGGGCTCTAACATCCTGTCTGCTATACCACGGCGACCTCTGAGGCCTGGGTTGGTGACCCACACCTGGCCTAGTCAAACTTCACCTGCCTGTGTCTGCAAGCGTCTCCATCTCCTGACCAGACATAGTGCCTGCCGCTGACACGGGACCTCTGCTGGAACGTTTCTCAGAGGGAACCCAGGACCCTGCTCACCCAGCCCCACAGCTCTTCCAAACATCAGGTGGGCTCTCAGACTGCTTTCCACCAAGTTCCAGCCAGCCTCCCCTCCCTCACCACGGCACAGGGGAGGCAGGTGTGTGGAGAGCAGTCATGTTCCGTCTTTGCTGTCTGTGCCCAGCCCTGACAGTCCAGGGCATATCCACCCAGGCCACCAGGAGCAGCTATCCCGTTGGCCTCCTCCCTCCTCTCCTGACTCCTGGTGAGCTGGGTGGGATGGACAGGGACCTTGCCAAGGTGGGGCCTTGGCATCCAGAGGTGGGCTGGAGCGACCTCAGCCTGTGGGGAGCCCCTGCACCCTCATTTCTCCCACCCCACCTCTGTTCTTGCCCCTTCTTCCCATGACTTCTCACTCTGGCTTTCTCTGAGTGCTAAGGACAGAACACAACTTCTCAAGGGGTCCCCTTCTCCCTCATGGCCCCATCGCACCATGGAGGGATCAGATCCCTCACAAACCCCTCAGCCTCTGAGACAGAGCAGAGCCCCATCAATGGGCTAGCCCTGGGGGCTTCCTTCCCCACTCCCCCCCAGCCCCTATCTTCAGGGAGGGAAGGAAAGGACTCCCCTTCTCCACCACCCTCAAACTCTCACTTTAGGAGGCCAATGCCTGGTCCATCAGACCAATGGGGCTTCTCAGACTCTCCCACTTCAAAAAACTCTCCTGGGCATGTTTCTGTTTTCCAGCCTGACCCATGGGGGGGGGGGCGTCAGGTTGGGTGCTGTTGTCTCAAGATGCCCTGGACAGGGGCCTGATGGCTCCACTGTGCTTGTGACCCTGATGCTCACTGTACTTGTGACCCATGATGATTGTGAGATCTCTGAGCTGTGGGGCTCTGGACGCTCTGTGTGAAGCTACTGCTACCAGCAGGACATGATTAGGCTGATGGCACCCAGATCTAGAGGTTTCCATCACCCCCACCCCACAAAGGAAATGCCTGGACTTCATTCCCACCTGCCGCCCACATTCCATGAGTAACCCCAACATCCCCTCCACAACTGTCCCCAGGCCCAGAGGACCCAGCAGGGGGCCGAGTCTGTCTGGAAAGGAAGGGCAAATGGAGGCCAGACAGGGCGGGCCCCATGGTGGAGCAGGGCAAGCTTGGCCTGTGGGCCTGTGAGTGAGTTGGTGACCGTGACCGTCTCAGCAGGTGCCCTGCGCCCTCCAACCTCACAGTGGCCATGGGACCACAGCAAGAGCCCAGACCTCATCCATGTGGCTCCCACGGGCGTCACAAGGGCTGGAGCCCAAGCGGTCTGTCCCACTTTTCCCCTGACGTCACACCCCGTGAGTGTCTGTTGCCCCGACTTCCCGCCTGGGTCACCTGTGACCGGCTGGGTGATAATGACGTTAATGGTCATAGAACGAGACTGGCAGCCAAGCTTGCTGACCGAGCGGTTTGTCTTCTCCAAAGAGACTCAGAGCCGCAGACTGACACAGGTTCACACAACCAGGAATTTGCCAGGAACCAGCATCAGCTTGGGCCTTGCCAGCCCCCAGCCCACACTGTCCACCCTGGCCCCTGCCACCATCATGCTGCTTCTGTCCCAGGCCTGCTGGGGGAGAGCCAGGCTTGCCACATGCTTCCTGCCTGCTCCCAAGCCTCCTCCAGCAGCCGTGAGCTTGAGCCTGTCTTGGGCCAAGCACAGGTTCCTTCCTTCCAGTCTGTGACCCGGGGCACATCCCTGACATTCTCCGGGCCTCAGTTTCCCCATTTGTAGATGGAATGGCACAGGACAAATCCTTTGGCCCACTTGGTGATCTTTAGCATTTGTATCCACTGCCAGCTTTTGAAATTCAGACGCATGAACGAGGGAGTATGAGTCCCAGGTGCATCTTGATCCTGGAGGCCGGCTGGGTGTCCAAGGCATCACAAGTCTTGTCCAAGCTGGACATGGTGCTGGGAGGCGGCCCTGTGACTGTTTCCACTTTATACAGGAGGAAACCGAGGCCTAGGGAGGCCGTCACTACTGGCGTGTTGTCCTCGATGCCATGGCTTGGGCTCATCACCCTTCCAAAGGGTCTCTGCCAGGTTGTAGAGACCCTTGTGGCCGCATGCCCAGCCAGGTGGGATCCGGGAACAGGGCCTTGGGTAGGTTTGGCAGCTCTGGCAGAGCCTGGCTCCCTCTGTGGGTGATCACAACAGGGCAGACAGGCAGCACTGCCCAGTTCCCTGCACGCACATTTCACAACCCAAGTGATGGTGCCGTGAAGGAGGAAGGATGGGAGAGACACAGGAAGCAGTGATGTGGTGGCAGGGGTGGTGCGGGGGTGGGGCTTAGAGTGTGGGAGCAGTCTGGCCGGTGAGAGCTGCAGGTGCCAAAGTACACAGCTGAGCAGTAAGCCTTGGGCGAGGCTGCCGTGGATGGCTACGCTGAGGGCCCTGGGGGCCCTGCTTCTCCTGCCCCTCCTACACGTGGCCCCAGGTGAGTGCTCCTCAACCCTTCTGCCAAGTCCTGGGGCCCCCCAGGGCAGGAATAGGGAGGGGATGGGGAGCATAGGTGCCTGGAGCTGGTCCTCCAAGGATCCCACCCTGACTGCCTCAGTATTCCTCTCAATATGCGTCCTGATGAACTTCAGCCAGTCCTGGCTCTCAGCTCCCCTTTGCTTCCCCAGTACCCTGGAGATGGGGGTGGTGTGCATGGAGAGTGTCTCTCCCCAGCTCTGGCTAGCTGTTCCTTGATGGGTCTGGCTTGGGGTTGACCCTAGACTAGCCTTCCAGCTGGCCTCTGAGCTCTGGGGAAGCAGCCAGTTCCCTCCACAGGCTGAGGTCAGGCAGCTCTTCTACTGTCCTCTCTCCTGCTTCCCTTTGTCTGGTCCCCATATCTCCCACGGTCCCCCTCTTTCTGTCCCAGCAACAGCCCCCACAATGGCCAGATCCAGGATAAGACCCCCTCCTGCCCCTGCCCTTCCAGTCTTGCTCCCACCAGAGACAGTTTGAGAACCCCAGACCTTGCCCTTGCTGTCTCTTCTTCCAGGAAAGCCACCCCCACCCTAACCAGCTTATTCCCGTTCACATCTGCTCTGGCAGATCTGCGGTCATCTCCTCAGGCAGGGGGAGGTGCATGCTTCTGGTGCTCCCATCTCAGTGTGTGTGCTCCTTCTGTGTTGCTCTCTTCAGTGAGGGGCCTGTGTTCCACCCCCCCACCCCAGTGTCCATGCAGTATGGGGTCCTTGGCTTTGAACTCATGAGTCGGTTGGTTCTTTGGGCTCCGGAGAATCCTCTCCTCTTCAAATGTCGGTAAAATCAGTGACGTGCAAAGCCCAGTCGTGGCTAAAAATGATGGTACTGTCCCCCAGTGGCCTGGGAAGGGCCTGAGGCAGAGCAGTCCATCAGGTGACTTCGATGAGTCAATTAATAACCAAAGGGACTGTCATCAGAGTGCACCATGAGGACCCTAGGCCCGCTGATGGGCCTCCAGGTCTCCTCAGAGTGATAGAGTTGACTGTGTAGATGTGAGACGGTCTGTTTGAGGCAAGCCTTGGCTGTGTGAACATTGTGGGAAAGCTTCATAGGGTCCCTCTTAAGGGGAGTTGCCTTTCTTTGGGGATTTTTTTTTTTTTTTTGAGACTAGCTCTTGTTATTTTTGCCTGTGGAACCACAGGCTCATGTTGCCTGAGGTAGGTATCACGGACTCAAGCAATCCTCAGCCTCAACTTCCCAGGTAGCTGGGATTACAGGCGCACACCACCACACTCAGCTATTTTTTTGAAACTCAGTCTTGCTATGTTGCCCCAGGCAGGACTTGAACAGCAATCCCCAGCCCTGGCGCAGCTTCCTAGGCTGCCACTTATAGGCACGTGCCACCATGCTCAGCCTGCCTCTGGGGATATTTATGGTTAATGGCCAATCATTTATTTGTCCACTCATCCGTCCACTCACTCAAGAGGCTTGAGTGGTCTGTCTACAGTGTCAGGTCCACATGGTGAACAACACATTCCCCACCCTCTAGGGACTGACAGCATCATGGTGAGGGGCCCTCAGAGGAGTCCAGGGTGTGGTGGAGGAACCCAGTGGGGGGGAGGCATTGTCTGGGTCCAGCAGGAGGCACACACTCTCCTTGATAAAAGGACACTTTGCAAGGGGGCAGGGTGGGTTCAGGAGACCAAGAAGGGAGCCATACTTGGGGGCGGCTCCAGGGAGAAAGGATTGAGCTGGAGCAGGGAAAGCCACCCACACCCGCAGTGAGTGTGAGGAAGCTGATTATCACCCTGGCCTCCTCCAGCCCCCTGGCCTCCAAGCCCTTCCCCATTGGACCCCAGGCCAACCTCTGGGGCAGAGAGGCACTTTCCTGGTCAGCCTCCTGCCTCAGTGAGAGGTTGCTGGCATCTTGGAACCACAACAAGGTATTTCAGTCTTCTTTGCACT
Organism: Uropsilus gracilis; assembly: GCA_004024945.1. NCBI lineage: Eukaryota > Metazoa > Chordata > Mammalia > Eulipotyphla > Talpidae > Uropsilus > Uropsilus gracilis. The sequence continues at coordinate 10,435 of PVHY01027705.1, read as the reverse complement.
CAGCACTTGCCAGGCGCTTCATATGCAAGACTCCGGAAATTCCACAGCAGGCCAGGAGGGGCTCTGTTAACACCTACTGTGAGCTCTCTGCACCCAGCACCCGTAGGAACCCTCAGGCGGACAGGTTGGGAGTCATGGGGACGGGCTCTTCCTCTTCTCTCTCTTCCTTTCCTCCCTCCTCACTCCTCCCTGCTACAGGCCAGGCCAGGGACTGCCAAACCAGTCTGTTCTGCACAGGTTCTGCTAGCTACCACATCAGTACAAACATACCCTGGTGTGTAGGACATTTAACAGAAAGGGGCGTGATACAATTAGTATGTGGGACAGAGAAGGGAAAGGCCAAGAATGCATTTTCCAAATCGAGCACAAGGTCCCCATCCTCTTGTGGGTGAGTGTCCAGCCAAACAGGGATGGCCAAAGCAGGGCCACTGCAGCCTGAAAATCTGCCCCAAGTCTCAGGCCCCTTCTGGGGGACCCACAGGAAAGGGGCAGAAGGGGCAGGCATGTCTGGCAGGAAAGGAGCAAAACCAAAATCAAGATAAAGGCTGCCATTGTCAGCCTCCCTACGGGTCTCTCACCCACATCTGGTTTGAGAGTCTCCTTCCAGGTCCCACAAGTCCCTGGGGCCCGCCCGAGGCCAAGAAGCAGCTTCATGCGTCTCTCAGCCGCATGTGCCTCCTCCAGAGCTTCCTTCTCCTGGTCTCTCCAGCTTCCCCTCCTGCTCAGCTCCACCCGGCCCAGGGAGAGGCAGGGAACCTGGAACTGCCCCTTTCCCTGGGGACCACCCATGAGCACCCCCTTCCCTCTCCCTTTATTTACAAAAGTCAGCAGGGCTTCTCTTGCCACATGCTCACCCAATTGCTTTTACCCACTAAATGACATTTACTATCTACCAGGAAATTAAAGTTCCTTTATCAGCTACGTCAAACATTATCACAGATACATCTGATGATGCTAAGTTATACTCCGAAATGACAGTTATTTGTAACGAACATCGACTCTAACTTTGCTCTTTCATGATCATCACCACATCTTTCACTTGTGTCTTCAAAAGCAAAAAAAGTGCCTTTTATTGGCATAGTAATATTGTGTGTGATTTTAAAAAAATTAACCTCAGAGAAGAGTATAAAAGTGAGTGTCTCCCTGGCCACCACGTGCCCCTGACATCACGCACCCCAACGACGCCCTTCACAGTCACTGTTGTGTCTGTCTGAAAGGCCCCTCTGTGCCCCCCCAAGGGTAAAGGTAACTGTAAAGAAAGTCACAGAAAAAGACATGTAAATGGATGCTCTACCTGCTTCTTGATTTAGATCAGCAAGTTGGTCGAGGGTTATGAGCCAGTAGTAAGCACCCCACTCTCACCCCACTTTGGTGGGAGTCAAAACAGGAGAGTGCCTTTTAGGAGGAAATTTAACAAGGTCTAGCAATTTTTAAAAGTTTGTACATTTTGACCTATGATGGGGATGCTTTTTTATGAAATCTTAATATACTCTGAGACACATGTGCACAGTCTTGGTCAACACAAAAAAACCAAAGGTAAAGTTAACGTCAATGTCCACCAACAAGGACCTGTGGGAAACATGTTGCAAAACCCAAGTAACGGAACACTGTGCAAGTCTCAAAGAATGAGTACAATACTCCCCCACCCCCAACTTGCCTCTGTCCTAATGTAGAAAGTTCACCAGACATTGCTCAGGGAGCCTTAGAAACTCTTGCACAGCTAGCATTTCCGGAAGGTTGTATCACAAGTTGTTATGGGTAGTGAACTTTGGAGGGAGATCTTTCAGCCAGAGGAAGAGCACCCATTACTTTGTTTGGGTCTGGTACATGGTTTCCTTTTTTAAAATCTGCACCTTTTACTTTCGTTGTGCTAGACAAGTACAAACACTTCCATATAGCCTAAATATATAAACAGTCTAGCAATGAAATGCTCACTTTCTGAGAATAAATGACACTTTGATCACCTAAGTGACCTATGCCCTTTATGCATATGATCCCCAACCCTCCCCCCAAAACTCTCAAGAGACATGGATAACCTTGTTTGGCTGAGGAGAAGACTGAACCTCAGAGAGTTTAAGTAACTTGCCTAAGATCACACAGTCAGTCAGTGACCAAGGAATCACTTGACCCTCTGTACCAAGTGAACAGGAACTAAACCAGAAGTTGGAAAGGCTGGTCCCTACTTCTGGCACTGCCTCCAACTACCTGGCCACCTAGCATTAGTCACTGTGCTCCAGGAGACCTCAGCTGTATTCTCTACTCACCCCAGGAGGTAGCCCTTAAGATTGCAATGAGAATGTGGGACATGGCACCCCAAGACAGAATATATTCAAGAATTATGCCATAAGCTCATTGTTGCAAGGACTTTGGAAAATCTGCTATGAACAACTATGAAAAACCAGGCAGACACCCTGGAGGAGGTGGTAAAGGGCAATAGCACTAGCATATGGCACCTTTTATCTACAGAGCCATGTGCCAAACCCTTTTCATGTATTTTCTCCAAAGCATCTCACTTCTATGAGGCTGGGGCTAGAGGTAAGAGTAGAGAGGGTAGGTGGTGAGGGAGGGGAGGATGGTAGCATCTTCTTTCTCTTTGGAAATCAAGACCCAGGGAGTATATTAAGTCCAGCTCCAGGGTCCACAGTATGCAGAGCACGAGTCTCTGGAGCCTGACCTCCTCCTTCCTTACCACAGGTCCTTGCTGCCAGTACCCTCAACCCCACCTTCCATCATTCATATTCTGCCTCTTCTCATAGGTGGGAGAGATATCAAAAACAACATGGAAGAGCCAAGAAATGTCTGCAAGGGACTAATCAACATGAACCAATATAATGACTTCGCCCTTCAGAACACTGCTGAGTGTTTTGAAAAGTGCAAACAGGAGGGGAATGAATCCTGCCATCTAGGAAACCTGCAGAGGTAAGGTGGACCCTTTGAGCTGGAGCAGAAATTTAGGTCTCCTGGGAGGGTTGCAGGAGGCTGTTAAGAAGGGATGATACTACCAGGCCCCCCTAACCCCAGAAAATGCTGCTCCCTTCTTACCCTTCCACTCTCTTTGATACATTTCCCCTGAACATGGAGACCTCTCTGATCCAGAGCATGGAGAGATGAATCAGCCCCTATTCCTGGCATTTGGAGCTGAGATGGAACAGACATGGACCTAAATGGTGATTCCTCTAGAGTATGATTATGGACAAGAGTGGACAAGGTGTCAGGAAGCTTAGAGGAGGGAAGTCTCCCCAAGATTTAGACATGGTGACCCATGACAGGGTTTTGAAGACTGTATAGAACTTTTCCAGTTGGGTCCACCCAATTTTAGGGAAGTAGAATGTCAGGGACTATTGGAAGAACTACATATGGTGAACTGTGAAAGTGCCAGGGAGGGAGGCAACAGTGATGAGAAGAGGTGGGGGGAGGATTAAGTTTCCCTGCTTCATTTAAGTTTCACTGCTGCAACCAAATCTGTTTTAAAATTTTTTAATCTAAAGAGTTTAGTGTCTATCTCCATATCATCCTGAACATGCCCCATGGCATCCGATCTCAGAAGCCAAGCCTGAGTGGGCTTGGTTAGTACTTGGATGGGCAGCAGCCTGGTAATATCAGACACTGCAGGCTTCTCAAAATTAGAGCAAAGTGATTCATGAATGGGGCAGAATCCCATCAAAGAGGTAGAAGGTCTCTAGGAGGAGTTAGACAAACTGGAGAGTTCTTATAGTCATAAAGAGAGGGGACAAGAAAGGAAAGATTATTTCAGGCAATGCAACGATCTTAGAGTAGGTGGTGAGGTGGAGTGGGGGCATACCAGCAGTATCTCACCAGCGCTGACCAGCAAATTCTAGATTGATTGGGTTATAATTCCTTTTGGGGGAGAAACTGAAATCGCAATGACATGAAGTATCAAGTCTTGGTAGAGACTGGCATCAATGACTCCATCCCCTTCACCTGATAATTTCCTAAGTCCCCACCCCGTAGACCTCCTAAACCATTACACCGTGGGTTAAGATTTCAGCATATACTTTTGAGGGGATACAGATATTTAGTCCACGACAGTGGCTCTTGCAAATAAAGCTGCTAAATAAAACATTTTTATTGCAAATATTTTTTGTTGCAAATAAAACATTTTTAATGACTTTTCGCAGACATACACATTCAATGCTCTTGGGTAAATACCCAGAAGATAAAGTGCTCTCAAAGGTAGATATATGATGAATTTTAGCAAGCACTGCCATGATTTCTGGTAGTGGCTGTACATTCCCACAGGTAGTGTGTGACCATCCCAGTTCCGGACCCCGTGTCCTTGTGATCTTTGGTATTATTGGTGTGTTTTTAGCCCTTTTGGAAAGCACAGAGCAGCATGGTGTTTGTTCCTACTAATTTGGAGAGCACTCTTAGGGAGTAGGTGATGCACCATACAATCTGTACACTGGAGAGTACAGTTCAGCAATCTGCCTATTTGCACGGCATGTGCAACATTATCACAATCATTCCAGGACCCTTCCATTGGCTCCAATTGTACTCTTGTACCTGTTTCCAACCTGTCCCTGCCCCCTGCCCAGTCATACCCAACCACAAATAAGTTGCCACATTGCCTTTCTGGAGCCTCTGATAAAGAAGGCAATTTACCACTGCCTTTTCAGTCTCGCTTCTGGCTTACATGATATTGGGTTTCACTCATGTTTTCATGTTCATTAATAGTTCATTCCTTCTTTTACTGCTCTTTAACATTCTATTTTATGGCTGTAGACTATTTTTTTTCAATGCGCTCACCAACTCACCGAGAATTTGAGTTGTTTCCAGCTTTCAAGTTATTGTGAATAATACCATGACATTCAAATTTAATTATTTCTGGACATTTGTTTTCACTTCTTTCACATAGGTATTTAGAAATATAACTTCTGGGATCTATGGCATATTTCATTTTATGAAAAGCTGCCTGTTTCTCAAAGTGCCTATATCATTTGCTTTCTCACCCACAATGTAAAAGAGCTATCATGTCAAGATATTGTAAAACACTGTCAGTCTTTTGTTTACAGTCATTCGTGGTATCTCACTGTGGTTTCACTTGTACTTCACAAGTGACTAGTGATGTGGACACTTTCTCTTGTGCTTATTAGCTCTTTGTGTATTTCCTACCCTCAGATGAATATTTAAATCTGTCTATTTTTTTAAGTTGAGTTGTCTTATTGTTGCTTTTCAAGAATTCTTTATATATGCTGGATACAATTCTTTGTAACAAAGTTAAAGACAAGCTATTGAACCTCCTTCTACTTACCATGAAAACACTGGCACAATGTGGAAAGATACACATCATGCAAAGATGAACCAAAAGAAATCTGAGTAGCTATATTAACATCAGAAAAAGAAGGCGAGGTTCAAGTGGGTGTCAACTTCATAGCTGAAAATGCAACTGTGCACCTATACTTGCAGGCTTTTTGAACATATGTTAGATGTCACAACTAAGGACTCTAAGGACCCCAAGAACCAGATCAGGAAATCTTCCCTTGAGAAAGTGTTTTGTGAATCCCAGAATGTTCTAAATCCCATAATGTAAACTAAATACTGTGAAATACTGTCTATTATGACTATTCCACTTGAAGCCATGAAAATCACTATACTTCTTCTTTTTTTTTTTTGAGACTAGGTCTTGTTATTTTTGCCTGTGGAACTGCAGGCTCTTGTTACCCAGGGTACCAGAGACTCAAGCAATCCCCAGCCTTAGCTTCCCAGGTAGCTGGGATTACAGGCGTGCGCCACCACGCCCAGCTATTTTTTTGGAACTAGGTCTTGCTATGGGCCCCAGGTGGGACTCGAACCACAATCCCTAGCCCCAGCTGCTTCATAGGCTGAAGCTTACAGGCACGAGCACCGTGCCCGGTCCGAAAATCACTATACTTCTTTGCTTAGATTTTTAGATGGTAAGTGTAATTTGGGATCAACTGATTCATTTCAATCAATGGATTTGGACAATCTCATCTCAGTTTCTAGCTGGGTAGTATTCTTACTGCCTTCCCCACCCATATTTGTGTGGTTTACTTTTCTCTTGAACAGTATTTTCCCTCCATGGGAGGTTGTTTCTTGGTAACTGGTAACCAAATTTGACATCATTCAAAAATGATGTCAAAACAGAGGCTTTCTTTTGTCTCTCTGGCCAACCCTCCATAACTACTGCCTCTCAGTAGCCTAGATATAGTTGTTGTCCTTTGTTCCCATCTCTCCCATTGCTGCCTCTGCCCTCACTAGGGCAGCGCAAAGGGTGCCTGCCCCACCATCACCTTTCAGCACCATGGAGAACACCACGAACGTGCCTTGCCAAAAACATTTTTTTCAGTTCATGGCAAAGGCCCTACGGTAAAATAAATGCTGACTTGCTTTTGTAATTCTTTGTGGTTTCAGTACAGTTCCCATAGCTCAGTCTCCAAGGGCTGAGTTCTCATTATTCAGTTGCACTCAGGTGTACTGACCTGCTCACTCATACCACACCATCACCATGGTACACCATCACCATGGCATACCATCATCATGCCACACCATCACCATGGCACACCATCATCATGCCACACCAACAACAGCACACCATCACCACATCACACCATCATCATGCCACACCATCACTATGGCACAGCTGAAAATACTCTGAGAAGGCTACCAGAGGGGGAGGTAGGAATGATGGGTGTGGTATGGTGACATTCATCTAAGGAGGTACAAACCTATACCTATAAGCTATATACAATGTTGTAAGTCAATGTTATATACATACATACATACATACATACATACATGATCAGAGGAGTTTCTCTAAAGAATATATACAAAGGCCAACAAATACATGAAAATGTGTTCAATATCATCAGTCATTAAGGAGATGCAATGAGAAACTATGTCACATTCCCTAAGATGACTAATTAAAACCAAAGCAAAATGAAAATGCTGGTAAAGATACAGAGAAACTGGAACCTTCAAACATGGCTGATGGGAATGTCAAGTGGTGCAGCTCCCATGGAGAAAAGTTTGGTGGTTCCTCATAGAATTACCCAACAATTCAATACATCCAGAAAAATTGGAAAGAAATATTTTCAATTCATGTAAAGTTTTGCATGAATTCTCATAGCAGCCCTGCTTTCTTTCAGCAGTCAAAAAGTGGAAATTGTCCAAATGTCCAATAATAGATTAAAAATAGATAAACAAAATCTGGTGTATTCATACAAGGGAATACTATTTACCCACATAAAGGAAGAAATACATGATGCCATATGAATGAACCTTCAAGACATTACACAAATTGAGAGAAGCCAGGCATAGAAGACTAGGTACCATAAATTCCATTGACAGGAAATGATTAGAAAAGGTAAAGGTGTGGAGACAGTCAGCCAGTTTGTGGTTGCCAGGGGCTGGGGAAAGAAGGGGAGCTGCTGCTTAATGGGGTGATAGGGTGATAATACTTTGTACAATAGTTTGTACAACCTTATGCATATATTGAATGCCACCTAATTCTATTCTTTAAGACGATTGAAATGGTAAATTTCCCATGTTTTGTGCCAATATCAGTCTATCATTAGACAATGTGCTATTTGGACAATTGCAAGGTGCTTTTCAATAATAGCAATAACCATAGGGAAACTTCCAGTTATATAAAGGTTTATTACTTAGTAGATCTGGAAAGCATACACACCACCCTTGGGGTCACAGTGAGGTATGTGCAGGAGCAAGAGAGAAAGAGATACAGAAGACACAGAGAGAGCAAGAGAAAGACACACAGAGACAGAGATACAGAAGATACAGAGAGAGAGGGAGTGAGAGACAGAGAGAGACAGGCAGAGATGGCGAGAGAGAGAGTTCAAGAACTCTGAAATGGTCAGTTATTGGAATCAGCCAGGATCTCCAAGGCAAAGGCGCCTCCCTGGGGTAGGGGAAGTGACCAGGCTCTTGGGTCTCCTGGCATGCAGTGTGTTTAACCAGTCTTTGAAGTAGATGCCTTGGCAACCAACGTGTAAGTCAGTCATTCCCAAAAGAGCAAACCAAACTGCCAAGGCTTACTCTACATTGCTCTTTATGTGGATTTTTTCCAAACACTAAAAAGGAGGAAAAAGTCAAGAGGGACCATGACAGGAATCACTTGGAGCCAGCCTAGATTACTCCCGACACTCTCTGCTTCTGGAGCGATCCTGGAGCTTATCTCGAATATTCTGAGTCCCCTAAGATCCTGCTGACTGCTGCCCATAGCTTGTCTCTTCCAGACTGGGGACCAGGTAAGTGGTGACAACTTGCCAGACTCCACCTCTCCCCTCTTCTCTGTTCCTTGCAGTTACTGGCTGGACTTGGAGATCTTCCTGGTGGAGAACCACCTGCTGGAGGTAGGGAACACGTCTTTTTTGAAGGCCTCTGTCAAGAACATCAGCACCAGTATCACAGAGGATCTGCACTTCTCTCTGGTCCCCTCTGAGGTGAGGCAAGCCCCCATCCCTGTGGGCTGGCTTGGACACTATTTTCCTTGGGCATATTTTTCTGAATTCTGAGATAGTCTCGGGCTATGCTTTGTGCTCATCAAAACGTGCCCCATCTCCCAGTCCCATCTGTAAAGAGCCGGGGTGTGGAGCACAGGAAGGACAACAAAAGAGGTTGCAAATCTTGACACAGCCAAAGAGATTGGGACTGAATAAAAGCATGAATCATCCCACCACATTTATTATCTGCTAACCTATTTAAAGAGAGCGATAACAATAGTTTGCAGCTAGTCAAACAAAGGGGAAAAGCAGCTTAGGCAAAATCAGATTAGGTAAAACATTAGTTCCTGTGGGATACCTGGGTGCAGGGGATTCGCTCCTTAACTTGTCATCTCCTAGGGGATGTCTCTAAGAGTTAATACTGGAGGAATGGAGAGACTGTTGCCTACCGGAGGTCAATCATGCAATTCGGTCTTCAGCGTTCTGAAGACAGATAAGAGTGGAATGAAGTTTTCTTCATCCCCAGCATGAGTCCTGAGCAGTCTCAGCCTGAAGCCTCTGAGACCACCCATCCAGTAACCCTATGCCACCTCGCTGGTGGATGCTGGTCACTCACTGGAGGAGCGGGTGGTACTGACAGCTTCGTCAGCCTGCTGGGAGGAAACACTGGGAAGATCACCAGGTTGATAGGAGACCTGAGTCCTGGTCCTGGGCTCCCTGCCACATGCCTCAGCCTCCTCCAGGGAGACCCCTCTGCTGTCTGGGCCCTGGATCCTCATCTGGAAAGTGAATTCTAAGGCTCCCCCAAAGCCTAAAGTTGCCAGAAGCTCTTCCCCCCGGGCACAAAGGTAGACTCAGCAGTACTGCCAAGACCCAAATGGGCAGATTCTGAGTTTATTTCAGTCTGGATTCAAATCCCAGCTGTACTCACCAGCTCTGACGATCTTGGGCAAATCACTTAGTGTTTCTGCCTTCTGTAAAATGGTGGTGGTATTGCCCACTTTAAGATTATGGGGAGCAGAGGAGGTAATGCTCAGGGAAAGGTTATTGGGGGGCAGAAGCGATAATGCACAGGGAATCATTGGGGGCAAAGGCTGATGCTCAGGGAAAGGTTATTGGAGACAGAGGAAATATTGCACAGGGAAAGGTTTTGGGGGCGCAGAGGAGATAAAGGAACAGGGGAAGGTTACTGGGGGCAGAGGAGATAAGGCCCAGGGAAGGTGTGTGCAGAGAGGGCTCAGTCTCCATCAGGGAAAGAAGCTGAAGGGAAAGTTTGGGCAGCAGACATGCTGGAGCTCCAGGTTCCTTAAGCCAGTCTGGAGAAGGGGAGAGGGAAGACAGATAGGGCCATTTTCATGCTTTCTATGTCACCCAAGCAGCTGATGCCTCTGGGTGGGGTATGCACAGCCCCAGAAACCACCCATACATCCTTTTGACAAGGATTCAGACAGGGAAGGAGAAAGTTGGGGCCCAGTGCCAGCCTGGAGGTCCCCTGTCCCTATGCTCACGGGCAGCTTCAGGGGCAGGACTGGGCAGTGTCCGCTGAGGCCCAGCTGGTCAGAGGAACTGTGAGGTCTGAGAAGGAGCAGAACATGTGTCACGATGCCCTGGGAGATGAAGGGACCGTGCTGGCTTCCACAGAAACCATTACTGTGGGGTGGGGTGGACAGACCTTTGGTGTGAATCCCTGTGTCCTCAGCTTGCACCCGCTGTCACCCTGCCTGGTGACCCTGTTCTCTCCATTTACTCCCTGGCAAGAAGCCAGATGACTGTCATCACAAAGCCCAGCACAGGGGCCGCCAGCACTTTTGGTCAGAAGCACGTCACAACTGACCCCCGTCCCGTTCGCAAACTGGCCCTGTCCAGGTGTCATCGCTTCCCTGCCTGGCAGGTGACCGCTCCTGGCTCCTCCCCTTCTTTGTATTGGGCAAATCAGGGCTCCTCCAGCTCTGGTGTGCCAGGGACTCAGCGGGGCAGAGCTGAGCTGCACTGTG
>PVHY01027704.1:0-15955 GCA_004024945.1 Uropsilus gracilis | reverse complement strand
ACTAGGTCTTGCTATTTTTGCCCATGGAACCGCAGGCTCACATTGCCCCGGGTACCACAGACTCAAGCAATCCCCAGCCTCAGCTTCCCAGGTGGCTGGGATTACAGGCGCGCACCACCACGCCCAGCTAATTTTTTTGGAACTAGGTCTCGCTACAGGCCCCAGGCGGGATTCGAACCACACTCCCTAGCCCCGGCCGCTTCATAGGCTGAAGCTTAGAAGCACGAGCCACCGTGCCTGGCTTACTTCAGATGAAGAGCATTTACTGTGTGTGTGTGTGTGTGTGTGTGTGTGTGTGTGTGTGTGTGTGTGTGTGTGTGTGTGTGTGTAACAATGATGGATGCCCTCAAGAGGTTTATGGTGTACTGAGTGACCAACATGGAAATGTGAACTCCATGGAGTCAGGAACAGCAGGAACAAGGCAGAGAGCTGGACTGCCCACCTGTGGTGAGGGAGGGTAGCTGGTACACCAGAGGCAGCAGAGGCCGAACTGTAGGGGGCTCTTGTGGCAACACAGGAGATGGGAGTTTTTCACAGGCGACAATAGGGAACACTCTGTAGCCATAAAAACACATTCAGAGACCAGCTGAGGAGTCTCAGACCAGGCTAGAGATAAGGGACTGAATTAAGGCACAGGGAGTGGGAGAGGAGGGACTGGATTGTAGAACTAAACCAGGAATGTTATCAAGTCCCCAGTACCTGAAACCATGCCGAGCATGCTGTAGACACATTTCCTGGGTATTTTTTAAAAATTTATTTATATATAAATTTCACAACATTGTAATCCCAGGGATTTACCCCCTTCACCCTCCCCTCCACCCCCCCCCTTCCCTCCTGCTCAAAGTTGTGCACTTCAGTTTGGTGCTATTTCCTGGGTATTATACTCAGCGAGCTCTGCTCTCAGAAGGCATCTTCTGGAAGGTAACAAGCCCCAAGTGCACCCACTCAGGAAGTGTATACAAAGCTAGGTATGGTGGTGTGCACCTATAATCCAAGCACTGGGAGGCAAAAGAACAGGAAATCGCTTGAGTTCACGGGTTCTAGACTACCCCGGGCAACATAGCGAGACCTGGTTCTCGAAAAAGCAGCCGGGTGCCACAGCAGAAGCCTGTAATCCCAGCTACCTGAGAGGCTGAGTCACTTGACTCCCTGGGATCAGGACTACCTCCGGCAACATAGCGAAACCTAATCTCAAAAAAAAAAAAAAAAAGTGTATACAGAGTGAGCCAAAACAGCAGCTAGGAGGTGCATTTCAGGGAACCCCACACTTAAAAGGCAGTGGAGATGCACAGCTTGAGGGCCGTAAGAGCCTGGCAGAGAGCATCAGTGCTAGCAGAGAAGCTGACATGGCAGATAAATACCCTCATGGGCAAAGGAGCAGAACAACTGCCCAAGCGGTCACTATGGCTTGTGCCTCCAGAGCTGGGTGGTCTGACCTTCAGAGTCTCTCTGGAGAAAACTACACTCACCTAGTCAAAGGGGGGTATTATGAACAAAGAAATGCTGGAACTTGACCTTCTAAATTCTTCCTAACCACCCAAAGCAGGGAGAGAAATGTGTCTTCATCTGTTTTCCTTGGTCTGCCCACGGTAAAACATGAATTTCATTTTGGACTCCATATGGAACGTCCATGTGATCTCAGCCTCCCATCTCTGAAAAACACTTCTTGCCGCATCTGTATGTCACAGGATAAGCATTAGTATTCAGAATTGTGAGGACACATTTTAGCATGACCTTGGGGAGCACTCTCTCTCTCTCTCTCGCTCTCTCTCTCTCACACACACACACACACACACACACACACACACACACAGAACAGACACGCCTGCCTGCCCTAGATCCTTACTGGCAAAATGAGGGCTGGGTTAAAAAAATTCTCTCCCCAAAAGAGGAACAAAAAAAATTCTCTCCTGGAAATGAGTTAATTTAGAATAGAATCCTCTGCTTATGTTTTGTGTTTTTTTTTTTTGAGAGTAGGTCTCGCTATTTTTGCCCATGGAACCACAGGCTCATGTTGCCCAGGGTACCAGACTCAAGCAATCCCCAGCCTCAGCTTCCCAGGTAGCTGGGATTACAGGCGTGCGCCACCATGCCCAGCTATTTTTTGGAACTAGGTCTCACTACCTGCCCCCGGTGGGACTCGAACCGCAATCCCTAGCTCCAGCCACTTCATAGGCTGAAGCTTACAGGCACGCGCCACCGAGCCTGGCCTAGAATCCTCTGCTTGTTAAGAGTAACTGGCACTTCACGGTACAGAGTAACTGCCAAATCCTGGACAATTCCTATGTCCTGGGCACAAGCTTCAGGTATGGGGGTCAGGAGATGAAGTTCCTTTTCCTGAAGCCAATGGTCAGTGCCCACACCGTCAAGTCAGGTACCCCCCCTTCCTTCCCAATGGAGAGGCTGGAGATTTGGTATAACCTTTGAGACCACCAAAAGACTAAAACCTCTCCCAAAAATTCCTTCTGGAAGAACTTAATTGTCAATTACATTTCCTAGAATGATGTCAACCACAGGGCAACAAGTGAGTGGCGCCCTCCACGGCCACTGCCTGCTGTTTCAGCAAGACGCTTCAGTTCGTAAAATGCAATTAGGCTCAGATTCAAGCCTGCATTTAGCCAAGATACTTCCATCTAACTCTTAATTTAGCTACAATTTTAACCTAGAAAGCAAGTTCTAAAAATAGCTTGTTGTAGATGCCACTCACTGCCAGAAAAATTACCTTTCTTGGGAAGATTTAGAAAGTACTGCAGCTGTTATTTCAGGCCATGCCAGAAAGTAAATGCTCTCAACTTTTATCTGCCAACCAAGCAAAGCAAGAGGTGGGTAAGCGAGTAAAATTAGCAACGGCCTTAGGAAGCCAACTCACAAACACAAGCGGGTCTCTCCCAGCGTGCTCTCCTGGCCGGACCGTATTGGCGCGACAGCAAGGACACACAACCTCTGTTTACAAACTAGAGATAGAAACCTTTATTTCACAACTGTCGTAATTCACTTTCCAGTGAGATGTACAGGGGAAATATATGCTGGGCGGCTGCCAGGCAGCAGCGATGGCCAGGTCACCCCAGGGCTGAGGCGCTTCTGGGGTTTCAGGCTGCACAATGCAGATGTGCCAGGACTGGCCGGCTCCAGTTCACTTAGTGCCACCGCCTCCTTTTTTGGGGCTGTTAGTTCTCATTTCATGCCAAATTTTCACTAGAGGCTCCCTGTTCTTCCAAATGAGCTCATGACCATACGTAATATACCACCTGGGGGGAAGAAAAACAAACAGTATGACATACAAATGGTAAGTGTGGTGACTGACACCAGGTTGACAGTTTAAAAACTGGGTGCCAACGTTGCTTACTGTCCAGCTTACTGAAATAGTTGGTCGACTGATTTAATGTAACTCAATGATTTATCATTAATGTAGAGTCTGATTTACCTTAATACAGTTTTTTGTTTGTTTTTTTTTTTTGAGACTAGGCCTCACTATTTTTGCCCATGGAACCGCAGGCTCACGTTGTCCGGGGTACCACGGACTCAAGCAATCCCCAGCCTCAGCTTCCCAGATAGCTGGGATTACAGGCACGCACCACCACACCCAGCTATTCTTTGGGACTAGGTCTCGCTGTGTTGCCCTGAGCGGGAATCGGACCATGTTCCCTAGCCCCAGTCACTTCATAGGCTGAAGCTTACAGGCACGAGCCACCGTGCCTGGCTTTAATACACAGTTTTAAAGGGACAAAATCAGATGGGCCTGCGTGTGAATGCTGGCAAGTTTGAGTACATCACACATGCTACACTTTGAATTCACCGTGGTCCTAAATTATTGCAGACTTCAGGAACCCCAGTCTGAGAGAAAGTAATGTGCCTGAGGTGCTAACTGCCCCCAAGTGTTTGATTAAAGACTCACTGAGGGTCTGAGTGACTCTATCTATGCCCAAAGCTTGCACTGCATCAAGGGTAAGAAAAGTCAGCATTAGAGATTAGTTGTTAATAATGGTTGTTAATAGTTTAAATGCCAGGCTATACTGAGGTAGTCTGCTCATCCCAAGCTCTGTTCACCCTTTAAAACACAGTTCAAATTCCGACTCTCCTGTTAAAAATGGTTTAAAAGCTACCAGAATCAATGAGGTGAGGAAGCTAAATCACTGATTTTTTTTTTTTTTTAAGACTTGGTCTTGCTATTTTTGCCCATGGAACCGCAGGCTCTCATTGCCCAGGATACCAGACTCAAGCAATCCCCAGCCTCAGCTTCCCAGGTAGCTGGGATTACAGGCGCACACCACCATGCCCAGCTATTTTCTTGGAACTAGGTCTCACTACCGGCCCCCAGCGGAACTCTAACCGCAATCCCTAGCCCCGGCCGCTTCATAGGCTGAAGCTTACAGGCACGAGCCACTGTGCCCAGCCTAAATCACTGATTTGTAATTTAACTTGCTCAGGGTGCAAAACTGGTAATTGCCAGAACAGAAACTAGAACCTGAATCTGATCCCAAACCCTCTGCTTTTGCTCTGTGTGCTACCGCAGTATCTAGGGAACAATGACCACAGGCAAGGAAAATGTTGCGAGTCAAACAGAGCAACCCACAGGCCCCAGCACTGAGTGGCCGGGCGCTATACCCAAAGGGCAGCACAGACCCCAAGCAGAACTCAGAGTGGGTACCCACCTCCCCTCCTGGGTTGAGGAAAGGTTTGATTGGTTTCTGGGGGGTGATTTGGAATGCTGTTAATCAAAGTTTTTATAACTGAAACCTTTAAATTTACCCTGATTTCTCCCAAACAGATTTCATGTTCCCTAAGACAGGAGCCAGATTTTGTTGATCTTTGCATCTCCTGAACACCTAACTTGAAAAACAGTGCTCTATTTGGTTCCTAGTCATGTAAGAATAGCATTTTAGTGTTTTAATGTATTTAATGTTCTGAATGTTTTTATCTACTAAAAAGGGCTTGAAGTGCACCTGAGTCTATATATTCACTATAGTTAAACTACATGTATAAAGTTAAACTGTAGTTCAAATCAGTTACCTTTAAAATTGGCCGGGCATGGTGGTGCATGCCTGTAAGCGGTAGCCTAGAAGCCATGGCTGGGGCCAGGGATCGTGATTAGAGTCCCACTGGGGGCATGTAGTGAGACCTAGTCCCAAAAAAACAGCTGGGCGTGGTGGTGCACGCCTGTAATCCCAGTTACCTGGGAAGCTGAGGCTGGGGATTGCTTGAGTCTGTGGTACCCTGGGCAACGAGAGCCTGCAGTTCCATGGGCAAAAATAGAGAGACCTAGTCTCAAAAAAATAAAAACTAGATACATAAATGCATAAATAAAATTTTGAGACTCAATAAAAAATCAGTAAATTTATAGGAAAAAAACTTACTTAAAAATACTTTTAAAAAGTATGCAAATTAACAAATATCTAACAAAACTCTTTTGAGTTAAACTTTCTGGCAAACTTCGTATAAGAGAGTCAAATGCAACCGTAAAACTCTTAGAAGAAATGAATCACTTATCAGGAACTCTGCATTAATAAAGTGACTGTTTGAAATACTTTATTTTACAGGTACACAGTTCTGATTGTACCTATCAATCCAAATGTAACTGGTCAATTGGTTCAATTAAAATTAGAACAACACTTTAGAGTGACCACTTCCGAGGTATTTTTGCTGCTGCAGCAGCCTCACAGTTAATGCTAAGTCTGCAGTTCTAGGGCTCAAATGAGCTTGACTCAAGGTCACACATTTGAGGGACCTTGTTTAAGTTCCTGTCTTTATACAATTTCCTTTGTGTAAAAGGTGATGCCTCACAGGATTTAAAAGTATTAAATTAGTCCAGAAGGTACAAATTTCAAGTTATAAGATGAGTTATAAGATGAGTAAGTCCTGGGAATCAATGTACAGCTGGTGATTATCACAATACTGTATTGCACATTTGAAAGTTGCTACGAGTAAATCTTAACAGAGCTCATCACAAGAAAACAAATGATAACTGTGTGGTGATGGATGCCGCCTAGACTTCTTATGGTGACGCTCCATAACTATTTGTCATTCCACTAAACACCTTAGGTAAATACAGTGTCACTGTTAGTTCTATAGCAAATAATGAAACCCATTACAAATGGTGGGTGCAGGGGCAGCCTCAGCTGAGGCACACGGAAACGCCCAGGGCAGGCTGTGTGAGCCATGGTCCCGCACAGGGCAGTGAGAGGATTCTGCAGTTTGACTGGGATATGAAGTCAAGGAGATGTGCAATAGGACACCAAGGGAAGGTTTAGCTAAAAAAATAATAGTTTAGATTTCTAAATCTACATTAAAGATGTCAGAAAGAGTAAGTCTGGACTTGACTGGGATCTAGAGTAAATAAAAAGGAGCTGAAATTAGAAATAGGAAAGACAAATGATAGCTGTCAGATTCTAGACTTCAAAATTCATTTGATCCAATTATTTCCAAAATGAAGAAAGGTCATCCACCTATAGTTCAGAAGAATTAAATCCCACTGAGAAGACCCTTTATACATGTAAGGAGCCAGATAAATTTAGAGTTTATAAAACAGGACTCCTTTTCAAAAGCCTCTGTGTTTCTCACACTGTAATATCAGGTCAGTTTCTACTATTTATAATGTGCTGCTGTTAAAGCTAGAACTCACATATGCTATTCTTTAATCATCACCGAAAATTATAAAAGGCATAATGGCATTTAGTTCCACCGCCTACTGGGCAAAACTGCTCCACTTAGAATAGATTTTTCTACCTTTTTTTTTTTTTTTTTTAATTAAGAAACTTAAGTTTTCCATTGTCATTAAACAAAAAGCAAGTAAGGGCAAAAGACATCTATGTAAGAAGAAACAGGTCACCAGGGTATCCAGTATCTCAGACGAATTGTCAGAAGCACAAATGTTAGTGCTTGTAACCCTACATCAACTGTACTCCATATGGTATGACAGGCACAGGAAGGGCTTTGAATCTGGGTCTAAATCTCTGTTCTGGCAGCTTCCTGCCCACCTGTGACTATGCAGGTGCCTCTCTTCTTTCTCCTTTTCCTAATAAACCTGTTCTTTAAAAGGAAAAAAAAATCTACTTAAAAGCTATTTGAACTGGGAAAGATCGTATTTAGAACCTATTTCCTACCAGTAGTGAAAGGTGATGATAGTATACCATAAGATCACTGGCAGTGCTTGGTATGTAACAAATGTCTGGAATGTGGTCACCATTGGTTGCTGGCCATAGTCCAGTTGCAGAGCGAACACACATAGTCACTGTGCATATTATGTGCAGAGAACAGTTCCACTCATCTGTTGTTTCCGTGTAAAAGACAGAGGTCAGTGGAGTAGCTGGGGGGTGAGGCAGTTGGGTGGAGGCAAGGAGCTTAAGGCCTGAAAGTAGGGAAATGAGAGGACACATAGATTGGGGGGGCAAGGGAATCATCTCCAAGAGGGGCTAGGAACCACGTCAGGTCAGAATTGATAGCTTCACATGGGGAAACTGGGCAAAGCCTAGAGAAAGTATGCTGAGGTTTCTCCTCCTCTCAACCCCATCTGTTCCTACTTCCATCACAGAACTTGCTGCCTTCCTTGAAGAGTGGGGAAGATGACCCCAGAAAGCAGTTTAGCAATAGATTACATTCAAACTTACATTCCAAAGAGAGCTCCCCCGAGATGCGCTGCATGATCAAAAAATTTCCATCCTAGGATCATTCCTGCTGTATCCATGGCAATAATGGCTTTTAGGGCCTGAAAGTCAGCAAAAGAGAACAGAACTGGTACAACTCTGATTCCTCTAGTACTGACATTTCTAATTTAAGGGCAAGAATTCAGTCAACACAAAAACACCACCGCTGTCCCCAGCATTCATATTACTCACATTCCCTGCCGTGAACGTGAACATTGGGAGGAAGATAATGGCGAGCCTCCCATCTGGGATCTTCGTGCAGACAGCTGCAAGGACGGTCATGATTGCGCCTGACTGCAAATTAACACATGTGGGGAAACGTGAAGACCTCAACATGCAATTACAATGTCTAAAATAGCAGTACTTTATCCAGAAAGTTTATGTGCCACAAATTTCTAGGTAAGCTCAGAGCTTTAAAACTCACAGCTATTAACATACAAAACACAAGGCAAAGAGACTCTGAGTCCATCACAGTCATCAACTGGAGGATTTAATTACCAGCACTAAGAAATGTAATCACCTTTCTATGAGTGCTTAATGAACTTAGTGTTTTATCTTAAAGGATTATGTGAAATCTGCATCCTACTTCAGAAAAATAACTAAACTTTTTTAAAAAAATATCTTTGAGCAAATGTTCTGCCACACCAGGAAAGTGCAATTCTCCCAAGGCATTGTGACCTGCCCTCACAGACTTCTCCCAGGGACACATGTGCACCTGTCTGCTCTTGAGATGCACTGCCCTCCTCACCTTTCACTAGGGAATAAAAATCTAAACCCTAGCAAACATTCCCAAAAACCAATATCCAACTTGACAGTTTAACATGAGACTATTTCTCCTACTTGCGACAGAATGATGAGTTAGAGAATGAGTTAGCTTAATAAGTAAGCATCTTAAACTACATATATATATATATATATATATATATAAGGTAATTTCTTTCTCCTAAACATCCTTTTGTTGTAAGAAAGTTGTTCTATGTTATTAGTGGAATTTTATATCTACTTGACAAATTTTCCCAAATATTAAGGTGTTTATATTAAGATCATATCCCAAATTTAGTATTAAATGACTAATACTATTTAACTTCTCTTCAGTCCAATTTATTATCTATAAAAGTTGGAAATAGAGACTCTGCCTCATAGTATTAAATGAGAAAGATCTGTGTAAAGAATTTTGAATGTGTCTGATGCTTAGATAAGAGCTCAATAAAATCTCAGTTATTCTTGTAAAAAAAAAAAAAATCTAAACCCTGCAACTTATGATCAGCAAATTAACCATATCCTGTTAGAACTGAGAAAACTTGCTGTCCAGATAGTGTTTTCTTACACGCATGTTTCTTATATGCATGCACAACCTTTGTAAACGTTTAATGGCTATGAACTATCTCCCAGATGACTTATGCTAATTAAACTAAACTGTCTTAAAATTAGGCTCCCAATTGCTGTAAAACCTGACAAATGGGATCATAATCCCTGGTTCACATTTAATCTCACAAGAATCATTCATTCAAATATTGAGTTTTACCACATGCTAGGCACTATGCTACATTTGGGGAATACAGAAAGGGACAAAACGACAGCCCCTGCCTTTCAGGGTGCCGAAGAGAACATCTAAATAAGCAATAACAAACATGCTTCGCTCTGATGGCAGAGAGTGGAGCTCACAATTAATAAGTGACACCAAGCTCCGAATGGGTCACTGCGTACCGGCCAGTTACAGGACGAGATGGAAGAGTTCTAAGAAGAAAAACAGTTTGAACCAACCCTGGAGGTCATGCAAGACTGTAAGGTGGAGGAATGCAAAGAGGCTGTGTGATTAGAGGTCAGGGAGACAGCAAAGGGAGGAAGGTACTTTAATTTTGTCTTCTGCTAGAGTTTTAATAAAGACTAATCTTAGTCCCCTATTAAAAATAACAAAACTGCCATGAGGGACAGTCCTCAAAATATCTTCCCCCTATTTTTCAAAAGTATTGAGGTCTCGAAGAAAGGAAAAGACTAAGAAACTGACACAGACTGAAGAATAAAAAGACATGACAATTAAATGCAAAAATAAATCCCAAAGCAAAAATAAATAAATAATTACAAAACAAAAACAAATGTGGTAGAAAAAAAGGAAATTCAAATACAGTGTATAATTTAGACACACACCTTCAGCTACTAACTTACTGTGCTTATTGTATATTCTTCTAAATATATGAAGCAGTTCTATTATCCTTCTAGAATTTTCTCAAAGTAACTTATACCTACACGAATTCAAACATATATCTTTGAATAAATTTCCACTTGCTTTTTTTGACAAATGTTTGGGCCCAACCTCATGAAAAGGGATAGATTATTTATTGTCAGAGGTTTTTAACAAGATAATGAAAATAACCCTTTCTCCTCAGAAAAATTACAGATTCACATATATTTTAAATGTTGTAATTTCAGGAGGCCATACCCCAGAAATCTGCCTTCTTGGATAGAGGTAAAGGACTTTTGCTGTCCACCAATAATTTACATATATAGCTTATATACTTATAATCAATATGCATATTTACTTTTAAAATATTTTTTAATATATAACCTTTCTATCAATCATGTTAATGGTTCTATGTGTAATTTCCTTGCATCATAAATTTTAAATGAGTTAAATAAAGAATCTTCTGCTTCCATAAGCTAATGAATACAATTAAAAATCCTCAGCACTAAATATAAAACACAAGACTCTGAAAGGTTGAGAGGGAAAAGCAGACAAACTAGGAACTTTAGGATTCAAGGAATGACACAGTTTGTGTTCCCTGTGTTTCCTTACGGGTTCAGACCGGGCTCTGTCTGGTAACAAATACAGATGAAAGAGGCCCATGGTACCCTGCCATGCTGCCTCTAGCCGAACAATCAAGAAAGGATAACACAGCAAGACAGAACGCATAAAGAAAATGTTTTCAGCCCCAGCCAAACACCGCAGGAAAAGTGACCCCATCTCCATCAGCAAAGGTTGAATTGAGAGCATAGATTTCCACCCCCCAAGAATACAATGAGACAGCCCAATACTGACAGTAGGGTGGTCAAGGGAGGTCCCATTTCCTAGTCAGGGGTATTTTGGCAGAGGACTATTGTGGAGCCTGAACTCCCAGTGCTGCCTTGCAGGAGTAACAAGAGTCCTCATCCCCCAGGTATCAAAGAAGGCTGAAAGGGGAACCTGGACATCAATCCAACAGGCAATAATGGTCAGTCTATTCCTTCCTGTCATCAGAGCACTGTCAGAAGCAGCCTGCTAAACTGTGGATTTAAATAAGATCCAAAGTCTTAGAATGTCAAATGTATCCAGGTTTCAATTAAAAATCACTAATCAAAGCAAGAACAGAAAAATCTCAACTTGAATAAGAGAAGACAATAGACATCAACACCATGATGATAGGTGTTAGAGAAGCATTTTAAGGCAACCTTTATGCCATTACTTCAAAGAGTAGTTAGAAACACACTTGAAACAAGTGAAAAAATAGCACAGTACTAAAAAGAATCAGCAAAGAAAAAGAATCTACTGAGAACAATGTAAACTTCAGCATGGAAAAATATAATGACCTAAGTAAAAAAAAAAAAAAAAAAAAAAAAAAAAAAAAAAAAAAAAAAAAAAAAAAAAAAAAAAAAAAAAAAAAAAAAAAAAAAAAAAAAAAAAAAAAAAAAAAAAAAAAAAAAAAAAAAAAAAACAAAAAAAAAAAAAAAATGACCTAAGAAAAATTCAATAGATGGGCTCAAGCAAAAATAGAAAAGGACAAGAGAATATCATCACTGGACTTAAGACAGAACAGCAATTGCCCAAACTGAACAAAGAAAAAACAGACTTTAAATAATTAACTGAGCTTCAGGGACCCATGAGATTCGAACAAGTGGATCTAATATCATACCATCAGAGTCCCAGAAAAAAACAAGAAAAAGAGTGATGCTGAAAAGGTATTTGGAGAAATAATGGCTTGAAATTTCCCAATGACAAGAGACTTAAGAAGTTGAGTGAACCCAAACAAAATAAACACAGAGACATCCATGACCAGAGCTATAATCAAATTTCTGAAAATTAAACACAAAGATAAAATTCTTGAAAGCAATAAGAGAAACAACATCTTCTGTAAAGGAATATATACAGAGGCTAAAGATGTGGCACATTTTCCAAGTGCAGAAAGGACTGTGAAGTCTGGAATTTTATATCCAGTAATCCTGAAATGAAGGAGTCTCAGGTTAAAAAAAATTCAAAGACTCTGTCACCAGGAGACCTTCTTAAAAGAATGGCTAAAAAGGCTCTCTAAACAGAAAGAAAACAAAAGATGGAGGAATCCTAGAACACCTAGAAGAATGAGAAAATTTTAAAACAGAAGTAGAACAGACTTTCCTCCTTCCTCAAAATTTTCTAAATATTGTTTAGTAGCTGAAACAAAAAAGTATAACAGCAACTGAAATTCTTTTAAGACAATTATGTTCTAATTGAGGGGAGGCATACAGATTAAAAGGCAGGCGAGAAATCTACCACTGAACCAGCAATGCTCGACTTTACAGATTAAAAGGGAGGTAAGGTTTCTACATTTCACTCAAACTGGTGACACCACCAGCAGATCATGATGTGTACATGTGTTTACACACACATATATAGGTGCATATTTCTCTTTGTATAAATTTTCTAGTGACTACTGCAGGTACTGGAATATATGTATGTTTTAGAGAAGTATTCTAAAACATAGGTAAATCAAAATGGAATTCCAAATGAATCTGTCCTTTTTTTTTTTTGAGACTAGGTCTCGCTATTTTTGCCCATGGAACCGCAGGCTCCCATTGCCTGTGGTACCACAGACTCAAGCAATCCCCAGCCTCAGCTTCCCAGGTATTACAGGCGTGCGTCACCATGCCCAGCTATTTTTTGGGACTAGGTCTCGCTATGTTGTCCCAAGTGGGACTCAAAACACGATCCCTAGCCCCAGCCGCTTCAAAGGCTGAAGCTTACAGGCACGAGCACCATTCCAGGCTGAATCTTTTCTAATAACCATTTATTTAATAGGTAATATACAAAAGAAAAGGCTAAAGATACTTTCCCAATTTAGCAAGATAACTCTTTTTGTACAGGTGAAGTCAATGATAGTTCAGTCACTGAAGATTCAAGGAAGAGGTATGTAAGTGAGCAAATCTAACCTATGGTAATAAACTCAATTGGAAAATGTTGACGACATATCAACAAACACCGTTTCCTGCAACAAACATGATTAACCTTTGCAATTTCATGATTAAGGGTTATGTTACAAAGAATATATTCTGCATAACAAGGTATCAGAGAAAAGTTTGTCAATAACTAGTAAGAGCTCAATTTTAGATGATTTTCAGGATATTCATACCTCTAATTAAACAAAACCTTTACCAAAATCTACTCATCATTCTTATAATGCCAATATGGGAATTTACAAATAATCTTTAACAATCTTTAATAATCTCCATCTTTAAGTATTATGATAAAACTAAAAGGACCTACACTGCATTTTCTAACACAATTTTGTCAACAGTACTTTCTCTAGATTTCTCATTTAAAATAGCATTATACCTACTCAATTTTCTTTAGATTCAGTAAGGATGAATGGAAGTATTTGGGGATGACATAGGTATCCTACCATGGTGCTTACAGGATACCGGTGGCTGAATATGAACAACCATTTCCACATATCTCACTACATGCGCCTTGCTGTACTAAGTACTTTAAACATATTAGCGCTGCAAATCAGCAATAGGTGCATTAGCACCATTTTATATAGGGAAAATAGGGCCTAGAGAGGTTATATAATACTTTTAGAAAGCACAGATAATGGTAGATGGGATTCAAAACGAATCTAATTCCAAATACCATACTGGCTATACTTTAGTTTGGACTTCAGTTTCTTACCTGTAAAATGCCTCTTAGCTAATGAGCAAAGTCTCCCCATGCTCAGAACCACAAAAGTCCTCTAGAGTATTCAACTCTCAGTATATACTGTGAATTCATTCTAGCGTTCCTCGTTTTCTTCATGCAACGTGATTAGTTGGTAAATGAGGGAGAGAATATGGCTACTGTAGTGGCACCGAATTATACTCAGTAGACAAAACAGTGTATAAGAACAGAAAGGTTTAAGTCAAGAAAGCATGCTGAGCCAGGCACAGTGGCATGTGCCTATAAGCAACAGCTTATGGAGTTGCGCTGGGTCTGGGGATCGTGGTTCGAGTTCCGCCCAGGGCAACATAGCGAGACCTAGTTCCAAAAAAAAAAAACCAAACAAAAAAACAGCTGGGCATGGTGGCACGTGCCTGTAATCCCAGCTACCTGGGAAGCTGAGGCTGGGAATAACTTGAGTCCGTGGTACAATGGGCAACGTAAGCCTGTGGTTCCACGGGCAAAAATAATGAGAAAAATAGTCTCAAAAAAAAAAAAAAAAAAAGAGAAAAGAAGCTGGGTACAGTGGCTCGTGCATGTAAACTTCAGCCTATGAAGCAGCTGGGGCTAGGGATTGTGGTTCGAGTCCCGCTCAGGGAACACAGCGAGACCTAGTCCCAAAAAACAGCTGGACATGGTGGTGCACACCTGTAATCCCAGCTACCTGGGAAGCTGAGGCTGGGGATCGCTTGAGTCCATGGTACCCCAGGCAATGTGAGCCTGCAGTTCCATGGGCAAAAATAGTGAGACCCAGTCTCAAAACAAACAAACAAACAAAAAACCTTGAAATAATAAACCAGTTCAGCAAGGTAGCTGGATACAAAATCAACACACAGAAGTTAGTAACTTTCCTATACACAAAAAACCAAGAAGAGGAAGAAGAAATCAAAAAAACCACCCCATTTACCATTGCACCAAAAACAAATACCTGGGAATCAACCTAACAAAGCACGTGAAAAATCTATACAAAGAAAACTTTTAAAAGCTGCTAAAAGAGATAGAAGAAGAGACATAAGGAAATGGAAAGACTCCCTGCTCATGGATTGGAAGAATTAACATCATCAAAATGGCCAACCTGCGGCCGGGCACGGTGGCTCGTGCTTGTAAGCTTCAGCCTATGAAGCGGCCGGGGCCAGGGATCGCGGTTCGAGTCCCGCCTGGGGCCCGTAGTGAGACCTGGTTCCAAAAAAACAGCTGGGCGTGGTGGCGCACACCTGTAATCCCAGCTACCTGGGAAGCTGAGGCTGGGGATGGCTTGAGTTCGTGGTACCCCGGGCAACGAGAGCCTGCAGTTCCACAGGCAAAAATAGCGACACCTAGCCAAAAGCAATCTACAGATTCAATGCAATTCCTATAAAAATTCCAATGACATTCTTTAAAGAGATAGAAAAGCAATTACAGAAGTTCATATGGAATAACTAAAGACCTCGAATATCAAAAAGCCTCCTGGCCAAAAAAAGAGAGAATGGAGGGCCAACTATCCCAGACCTCAAGTTATACTACAAAGTCATAATAATTAAAACAGAGTGGTACTGATACAACAACAGACAATCAGACCAATGGTACAGAATTGAGTGCTCAGAAATAAAACCACACACATATAGTCAACTAATCTTTGACAAAGGGGGGAAAATTTATACTGGAACAAAGATAGCCTCTTCAATAAATTGTGCTGGGAAAATTGGACTAAGAATTTTAGTCCATTTTTAGCAAAAAAAAATGGACCAAGACAACATCCTCACACCTTGTAAAAAAAACAAATCAGAATGGATAAAAGATTTAAATGCCAGACCTGAAACCACAACATACATAGTAAATAACTTGGGAAAAACCCTCCAGGAAGTACAATTCTGAAACCCCTTTCTGAAAAAATCTAGGCGTCTACGGCCATACCACCCTGAACGCGCCTGATCCCTTTCTGAAAAAATCTGATGGCAAAAAATTGAAGGAAAACATAAACAGATGGGACTACATGAAACTAAAAAGCTTCTGTACAGCAAAAGAGATGACAGAAAAAACTAAAAGAAGCCCAACTTAATGGGAAAAAATTTTTGCCCTCCACAAGAGTGATAAGGGTTTAACAACAAAGATCCACAAGGAACTCACACAATTAAACAAGAGCAAAACAAGAAGCCCAATCATAAAATGGGAGAACTAAAAAGAAACTTCTCCAAAGAGGAAATACAAATGGGCAACAGGCACATTAAAATTGCTCAACGTCACTAGCAGTAAGTGAAATGCAAATCAAAACCACAATGAGATACCACCTTACACCTGTAAGAATGGCCCACATCCATAAAACAGGAAACAAGTGCTGGCGAGGATGTGGAGAGAAGGGGACACTCTTACACTGCTGGTGGGCATGTAAACTGGTCCAACCTCTATGGAAAGCTGT
>PVHY01027703.1:0-15967 GCA_004024945.1 Uropsilus gracilis | reverse complement strand
TAGAAGAAATCATTCTAGCAGAAACGAGCCAGATGGAAAGGGACAGAAACCAAATGGTTTCACTAATATATGGTCAACCAAATGAAACTGCACAAGAGGAGAATGGGGACCAGCTGGAGCGGGTGGGAGGGGGAGGTGGTGGGTGACCCCCAGGGATTGAAATGATGTGAAATATAGATAAATAAATTAAAAAAAAATCAAAGTATTAGCTGCCTGCTTCTTACTGAGACCCTAGCAAGACTGCACTTCCAACTTCACTCAGGTTGTTGACACAGACTCTTTTGTCTGGCCGGTTACTGGCTTGCACCTAGTCTCATCTTCCACAGGACTCTTCCTGCATTCCAGAGCTGGTGGTCCCCTTCAGAGTTAAAGTCAGCAATGGCCTAGCACATTCTCAAACTTCAAATGTGCTGACTCCCTGCTTTAACCTGCACTTTTGCTTTTAAGGGTTCACATTGGTATATTGGACCCGCTCAGATTATCTACCTATCTTAAAGTCAGTAAATTACTGACGCTAATGACATCCCCAAGTTCTTTTACCAGTAAAGTAGTATATTCACAAGCATGATACCAGTAGGCAAGGTCATGGAGGCTGAGTTTAACTGTTGTCTACCTACTGGTTCCAATGGTTCACAACCTTCACACATGAAAACTACATTTATTCCCTCTCAGGTCTCCAAAGGTCTCATCCCATTATAGCATCAACTTAAACCCCCCAAATCTCATCTAAATCTCATTAGCTCAAACTTCCCAAAACTCATCATCTAAATCATCTAAATGAGTTGGTCCAAGCTGTAATCCACTTACAGCGATAATAAAGCTCTGGGTATAAGCTATTCAGTTGATTTAATAGATTAATTCCCTCATTACATGCAACACAATGGCCCATGTGTCATCAAAATGGGATCCTACAGTCCTGCTTTTTTTCTGTAATTGGTCATGCAGTTTAGCTTTAAATCCTTTTCAGACACATTTCAGCATGACTGTTACTGTCTGGTCTTGAAATGATCTGATACTTCACAATAATTTATTAACATAATGAACTCATTCCTTCACCTGTCTTGCTGAGCTTTCATTCCCCTTTTATTGACCCTTGTTGACTACTTCTAGAATTTCACTTTTGTCTGCAGGAAGTGCCAGGGAACTGGATCATCATGGTCTCCTGCCGTTTTCTTCTTCCAGTGATGCAAGGTGCTTGGTACTCTACCACATTTGCATTCTGTACATATACCACATTCAGTGATGGGTGTGGTGTTGCAAAGGGCCTCAAAGGTTGCTTAGCTCCCCATTCATCCTTTCAAGCTTCCTTCTTGGGGGGCTTGCTAACAGCAGCCCCATCCTCATATTCTCCTATAATTATGTCTCTGGGAGAGAATGCCATTAAAAAACTCTAGCGATTAGTAGTATGCAGCTTTACTGTTCTTGGCTCCACCCAAACATCAAGTTCCTCAAGAACTTAAGTAGCACAAGCTCATTCAAGAGTGCTCTGGAAGAACTGCTTTATGTCCTGAGACATTTAGTAGACATTATAATTTGAGAGCAAACATTCTGATGTTGCAAACATGCAGACACAAAACCTAATAAAGTTGACAAGTCAAATCTACCAGGAAACAGAAGGCTGCCTCCTTCCACAACATGTGTAATGGAGTCACAAATACATGCCCACACAAAATCACAGCAAGATGGGACTTTCATATTTTTAATGAACAGTCAGCATTACACACATTTTTAAAACCTAGTATATGGAATATTGGATAAGCAATCTGATAACTTTTCTTTTCAAATAAAAAACTAAATTTCATTAAGAGACAGAATAAGTAGTTGTAACAATATCAGTGTGTTAGATTCCTCATTTTCCTGAAAACAGACAATGTAAAATCATTAAAATAACATAAATGAAAATTAGTAATATAGTTTTCTTAGATAAATAAAAACATTGATAAGGTATCAGTTGTCAAATACAATTGCTTACTTTAAAATGTATAAGTTTAGCCAAAAGAATACTACAGACCTATATTGATTTGTTTCAACTAATATCTTAGCTCAAATAGTCTTTGATGAGATACTGAAAAGATGAAACTGACTCATACCTAAGAGTGAAAATAAAGAAAGTGTACCCCAATACACATTCCACAGAGGAAACACATCTGGAAGTTTTCCAAAATGGATCATCACTCGTATTTTCCACCTATGCACTTAGCCACTTCCATAAACACAAGCAAGCCTCCTTATTTAGTGTTTCCATTTGGAACTCTTAAAAAAACACAGGCATTCAAACCCAATATGCATATCTTTATGATACTCCTCCTTTAATTGATTTTTTACTTCTTGACTGAAATTCAAGTCAAATCCATTTTAAATCCCCCTTAATTCACCCATCTTCCATATTTTCTCCAATGGTAGCCACCCAACTTTAAGACTTAGGTTATCACAAATAGACCCATGGCTACAGTACATCACATTGTCCCCTGCAATTCAAACTGCACGTATCAAAACATCTATCCAACATCATTTCCCACTGAGGACAAATATCTTTACCAAGCTTCTCTTCATTTCCTAACACCATTGAAAAGAACTTCCACGATGTATTAGCTGGTCATCTAATTCATCTCATTTGTTGCTCTGTACTTTCCTGTCTTTATTTCTTGTCTATACCCTGTTCCTTTATCTCTCTCCTCCTACCATTTCTGGAAAAACTCCCCTGATACCTTTTCCCTGCTGATAGTCCCATTGAACACCTATATTATTTATTGCCCATAAAACTACTCTTTCCTCTACAATATATTCCTTTCTACTGCTATTTATCTTTTGTATGGGACCTCTCTCCCAGTTAATAAATGTTGTAACAAGCACTTATTAAGCTAAGACAGTGAACTGGACACAGGAATATAACAATAGGGTGTGGTCTTTTGCCCTCCTAGAGTTTGGGGGGAGGGGGGTGGAGATCAAAAGTAAATGGCATTTTGTAAATATTCTAAAAAGAAGTGGGAGTCAGACATAAAGGGATGACGAGAACATGTTGCTGAGGTTACTACACCTGTATCTTGAAGGATGAGGTGTCATGCAGAGGTGCAGGGTGGAAAGAATAGGGGTTCCAGATAGAGAACCATGGACAGTGGAAGCTTCTCAAGGGTAAACTGGACTCCAGTCTCAGCACCTAGACAGCGGTCTGGCAGCATGCCCTCTGCAATGGTGAGGTGGTGAGGTGGAATTTCGCAAGCATTGTAATAACACCTCTTTAGAGATATCAGTCAGTTCTCTACACAAACCAGAAAACAGTCATAATCCTTTAAAACGTGCTGATCTGCCTGTCTGTGTAGATGTAGTGAAAATGGCAAATCCTAAACCAAATTTAAATGCTACCTCCTTTACTTTCACAACTGTAATTTCTTGACCTTGTAGCAAAAGGTTCAACTCCTCTAGACAATAAGTAATTTCACCAAGGCAGTAAAATTTAAATCATCTCTCAGACTAAAAATCTGATGTGTTTAGTATTCTTTATGTCCCAAAACATGACAATCTAATTCCTACAGCTGGCAAAGTGAGACTAACTTTGCCACCTGAAAACCACAATCACTGTTCACAGGGCTCTACATGAATAGATTGGAATATGTCTAACATCTCTCCTTCTGGTCATAAGAAAATAATGGCTAAAGTGCTGGCAACATCCCAGCTGATAATTAAATGGCCAATAAATCCTATTACATCTCCAAATTCTGTTTTAACAATTCTACTTTCTGGTCCATGAGCAGCAATACTCAAACATGCATGTTTAAACCACTTAAAGAAGAATAAGAAAGCATATCTACTTGCCAAGCAAATGATATACACCTGATCAAATATAGAAGAAGCCCAGATTATTCCTATGTTTGCATTCTCTATACACAGAGTCAATCAAAAGGTTAAGGTCATCTACTTCTTGCTTCATTTCCTACTGGTAATTCTAAAAGCACTTATCCAATTACGCTACCAGTAAACTGTCTTAAAGGGAATGTCATTTTAACGATCTCTTCTAAAAGAAAGACAAAGGAATGATACCCAAATCTGCAACTTCTCCTATAAAGTTAACGGGATATATTGTAGCTAAGTCAAATCTTGTTGGGCAATCAAGCTTTGAAAAATCCTGCCTTAATGATTTATACTTTTTAGCCGATGCTAAAGAACTGGCATCACCCCCAGTTTAAAATTCTTTATCTTTTTGGAGGAACGCCTCAGAGGTGATTCTATCCCACCTTACTTCTTTTGTTTTTATTAGCAATGGCTTTCATGAAGCTCTAATCACCCACCAAGTATTTCAAGGCAAACAACACAGGTTTTGTCACGAAGTCTCAAACTGTGAGCAGGGATGTTTGAGAACAGTTTGACGTCTCGCTGTAAGTGTTCTTGGCTGCAAAACACCACGCACTCTCTACCAACAAAAATAAGCGAGTCTCCTCTACGGAAAAGGGGGTCGTACTTCTCTGCTTTGTCTTCTAGAGCTGAGCTTTAGATTTCTTGACTATCCTGGTAAAAATATCAGGAAAATACAAATAAATAGAAATTGGGGGAGGGGAGTAATTAGCTTGTATAATTACACTTTCCATCATAAATCATTCTTATTTAGTGCAAAAACAGCAGATTAATATATTACTAAAAGGTCAGTGTGACTAGTCTATGCATAACGACCACATCAAGCTATTTTGTGAATATTTCTTTTGCACCACCCTGGAGCGCTTTTGTGAGGGTTGTGTCTGTCACTCCCGGCCTGCATCAGTCCTCCTTGATCAGCGAGCTCTTCAGAAATTGGTTTTCCTCCAGCTCTGGTTGATCTGCAGGGCGAGTATCTGAGTCCACTTCACATGACATTTACATGCCCCTACGAAGTCTGGTCATAAACTCAGCAAAGCTGAATGTTTAGTCCCTTTGATCCAGTATGTTTTATTATCGCACACCTGCAAACTCTGCGTAGATACCTATAGACCATAGTTTTCCCATTCCTCCTTAAAATGAAATAGCTCCATGGATTAAAAAAATTTTTAAATAGCTTTGCCATAAGAATTCTCTTGTAAACCTGGTCCTCCCACCTTGCTCGCTCTCCCTCCCTCCCTCCCTCCCTCCCTCCCTCCCTCCCTTTCTCCCTCTCACAATGAGAAACTTCACCATGGACAAGAAAATGCACCATTAAGATGAATTAAACAAAATATTAGGCTCACTTGAATAAGTTCATTGTCTGCTCTTTCATTTATTCATTTAGCGCTCTTTCCAGGCCAGAATGTCTATTTTGGGAGATTTGTGCATTCATGATAATTGTATTATTTTACCAGCATTGTTAAGAAACTTGAGAATTTTATTAGGAAGCCCAGATCAGTATTTCTTGAAGAATACAAAAAAAAAAAAAAATGGGGTAACAAATGGAGAAAGGAATCTCCACTATTTCTCCAAGCTAACTCTCCTTAATATAGGAAAAGCAATAGGTTCTAAATGTGGCCCTAGCTTGGACTCTTTGGTTACTAATCTCCAGGAACTGCCTAAAGCAGGGAGGTGGGGAGGGGAATGGGGTCTGATATTTGAACTTCTCTCTGTGATGCTGTGATCAGAGAGAAAGGCCAGTTTCCCTTTGACACAGCATTGGGCTCCCAGAAGTTTCTAAAAGCAGGAAAGCAAAGTAAACCAAAATGGCTGAATTCAGTGAGAGAAGGGTGAGCTTGCATTTCACTTTATTGTGCATTCTGAAAGGGTTCACTATGGAGCCACTTCTCACCTTCCACACATAAAAGTGTTAGCAGCATTTTCTCTACATTGTTATTGCATCTAAATGTTTGAA
This sequence comes from Uropsilus gracilis, assembly GCA_004024945.1. Taxonomy (NCBI): domain Eukaryota; kingdom Metazoa; phylum Chordata; class Mammalia; order Eulipotyphla; family Talpidae; genus Uropsilus; species Uropsilus gracilis. The sequence continues at coordinate 10,164 of PVHY01027703.1, read as the reverse complement.
TTCTACCTTTATAGCATCTGTATTTCAAATTCTAATAGTTAAAACCACACATGCGCTCACAAAATCTGAAGGCAAAGAAGTGAAATTAATTCTCACAGACAGCCTTTATGTTACAAATGACTTCCTAACCCACAGTCTAGCTTTATTTCGGTTTTATGCATGAATATTTCCAAGGGGTAAGGTGCAGATTCAGCTACAGAAACAGGTATAGACAGAGACAAACAGCATAGTTATATTAAGAAGAAAGAGCATAAGAGAAACCAGCACAGCAAAAGCATGAAAGTTAGAGACTGGGGCTTTCAGAAAGGAAGCGCTGAATCACATAAGACAATTCTGATGAAATATTGACCCACATGTCATTCTCCAGTGTTCCTGCTCTTTCAAATACTGTTTTGCTCCCCCACAATTGATTGCACATCTTGGTACCTGAAACAACCACTCAGTCTGGAGACTCCAGTAACTTTCACAGATACTCCAGTCCCACTCAGATCCTTGCTTTTCAACCTACACCACCAAAAGCCCCTTCATTGTTCTAAGATGCTTCTTGCCTATTTTCTGCACACAGGGACTTGGTGTTTCTGCTACCAGATTCCAATGTCTTGGTCATGTGTTCCTTGACTCTCATCACTGGTGACTGAAGAAGCTTGGAAAGTCTTAACAACTTTAATGAAATATCTGTCACTTGTTCACAGTCACTAATTTTGATGCCTCAAGACAAAGGAAACTCTGAGGTGTGGAGCAAGCAGCTGGCCTTTTACTATCTTGGAGAATATACCTAGCTGGGTTTCGTGATTCTGTCTCTAACACCCCCAGGGGGCTCACCAAGGCTAAACTGCAACCACATGGGAGCACACCACCCACACTCAGGTGACAGGCAAGCACAAGTAAACCGCTGACGCCTTGCTCACCTCTGGATTCATGGAACTCCAGTGTCACGTGGGCATCGAATCCAAGGCTGAAGTAATTGTTGAAAACATTCAGAGGAAGCTGCAATGGCGAACAAAGGCAGAGGTAAAATTTGTGTAAAAGGCCAGAAGAGAAAAAGAAAGCCTAAAGCTAGCCTCTGGGACCATCTCTGGGTGGGAGATCAATCCCCTTGACTAAGGTGGAAGATGTTTACATAAAAGACACTGGGACTATTTTCGTAAATTCATTAATGAAGGTGCAAAATCAAATAATACGCCCAGGAATGTTGAATAGTATAGGAGACATAGTAAATTTTCTGTTGATTCGTGAGAACCTTAAACCTTGAAATGAGAGTCCGAGAGAGCAAGAGATTAAAAGTGAAGGACATTGGACTGTCTTCATCTCTCATGGCGATTAAATATGATCCCTTGCATGCAAGCGCTTGAGTCAGAGCTTATCATGATTTAGAAGTCAAATCAGCCTTTTGAAAGATTGCGACTGACAAGAGAACGGGGAGAGAAACCATACAGGAGACCAGTGCCAAGACCATGTCTCATTCCTGGCTTCTTCCCTGAGAATGTCCAGTTCCTGCACTTAAACAAAACACCGAGTCTTAGGAATGACAGCTAAGGCTGCTGACCCTGCCAAGAGCAGCCACATTCGTTTCTACCATTTATGTTCTTTTGGCTACAGTTGCAGCCCATGTCTCTGCATGTCCTGATAACTTAAGAGAACATCTGGTCACCACTCCCTAAATAAATACCCCAATTTAGGCTGTTATTAAGTTCTTATTCATATTTTCCAGGAAAAAATTGTCTCAATGTCCTAACATCTTTTTAAGACTCTACTTTCAAAGCCCTTTCATTATGTAGATTAATATTTTCTGACTGCACCAAGGAGTTTTTTTTTCCCTATTCCTTAAACTGTTGAGAATTAAATATAGATTGCTCTCAAGGGTCTAGCCATTCCAAGTGAGGTGGAAAAAGATCTCAAAATGTCCATGTGTTAGACTTTTTCCTACTTTCGTTATTTTCTATTCAATTTTTATAAGTCAAACACACCCAAAAGAAGTATCAGATCCTACGATGACACCTGTGTAAGTGACATTGTGACCTTGTGGATGGAGCCACCACAATATCCACTTTTAAGAAACTTTGTGATCTCTGGATGATAAAACATAAAGACAAGTCCTGTATTCACCTATTTGAGTCAAATAGGAAACATGAGTCAATGACAGGCAGTCAGGATGCATTAGGCAGTAAATAATAGGCCTTGGCTTGGTGTAAAATGATGACCAGTTTTAAGACTGAGTTAGCCACGGAGTCTTGACTTGAGCAGTGACACACTACAGCACAGCTGGGGTGATGTGAGAAGTGGGGGTGCCTGAACTTGACCCTGTCTTACCTGAATCTCTGGGGACCGGGCCTTGTATTCAGTAGATTCTTATGATACAAAAGTCATAAAACTATCATATAAGGAGACAGGGAAAGAAATATGGAGAGGCTACCCAGAAACCCATCAGATCCATCTGAACTTGAGGCCAGAATGTTAGGAAGAAATACCCACTGACTTTCTATACTAGCCTCTTTACACTCCATCGCTCAATTTATCTTGAGTTGAAATGGAACTCATTTTGTCCTGAGGAAGTGTCACGGTAGTTCTGAGAATTACGAAACACTGCTGTTGGGATCAGCAGACAGAGGAGGTGCTGCGAGAGCACCAGCAATCAGTAAGAATGGGAGGGGAAAAGATTTTCCTTAAGGTATTTAGACACTAAGAGCCCAGGCAAAGATTATCTCAAAGCCCAATCACTGATAGAAAAACACTAGGCCAAAACATTTACTTAGGCATCTTAAAAACTGCCAACAAAGTGATGAAGCTGGCTTAATTCACACTCCTAAGTATAAGTAATATTTAAGACCAGGTTACCTTCCTACTGAAAGACCACAGGCCTGAAGCTTCAAGAACATCCTCTCTATTTTTACCTCCTCATAGAAGATTTTACCTTCTCATAGAAAATCTTCTAGATTATGAGCTTGAAAAGACCTTGGAAGATTAGAATACAGATAAATGTCTTTCTGGTATGTTCTCTCTGAACAGTCTCCTGAAACCTGGATCCAGTAGGAAATCCTAACCTTCAGAAGTCAATGGGGTAAATCCTCTTAACCCCAGAAGCCATAAACTCAAACTATGCCCTTATCTCCTAGGAAGGACCCAGTATGACTCCAAGGCAGGCTGCAGTTCCTATGGCTCAGGCAGATGTTGTGGGGTTCCCTTCTGCTGAAGAAATAATGTTCTGACCTTACATACACCATCTTCAAGTTCTTCCGGGGGCAAGTCAGGATTTCTTTCCACATGGAGGTTCCAGCGATCTAGTTGTACAATCGTCCCATCTTCAACTTGGCAAAGGATCTTAGAAACAGGCTCATCGGTGTAGCCCTGAGGAATCACAGAGAATACACTGTTGTCTGTCCAGTCACTGCAGCCAGACACTGCAGGCAAGGGGGCACACTTCTGCCAGTGCTCTCCCTGGATTGTAAGGTTAGCAAGACTGAGAGAGAGGATTTTCAATCTGAACCAGATTGGCTTCTCTGGCCAGGGCTAAGGGTCAAGATCAAGTCTTCCTGATTATTTAACATGAAGACTCAAGGCACACTCATTTTTTTTTTTTCATATGCCAACCTTCCCCTCTCCTCCAGCTCATTATAAGTTTAAATAAAGAAGTCATGAGGTGAAATCTGGTTGATGACACTTTGAGTCTAGCTCAATCCTTGGGCGGGGGCAGCATTTTCCCCTTCAAACAGAACATCTACGGGTTTGAGGACCCTGTTGTTGGGTAACCTGGGCAATGCCCTCCGCAGTTCTTACCCCTCCCCAGTTGAGAGTTCGAGCCAGGTCATTCCCAGTGCCCAGAGGAAGAACCCCAACAGGAGGCTGAGGGCTCAGCTGCAGTTCATCCAGAATAGAAAGGATCCAACCCACCTACAGGCGAATGGGGCCAGGAGAGAGATACGAGAGAGAGGTGAGTTACAAAGAAGATAACCAGACAGGAGGCGATGCTAAAGGGGGAGGCAGACTGTTGGAAGAAAATACTTGAATCCAGTGGCCAGGGAAGGAAATACCACTTATTTCAGGTGGTTTCAAAGGGCAAGTTTCTTAGCGGGGGAAAAAGACTGTTTTGCATATGGTCTATCATAAAAGCAAATCTGAACTCACTCATCTACTATTTACCTAAAGATCTATTTTAAAATTTAGGAGAGTTAAAATTGAGGGAGAAATGTAACACAGGGCAATGGAGAGAACCTAAGACTTAGAATCAGCCTGAATTTCAAGTTCTTAGTGACAACATACTCTTTAATTATTGAACCTCATTGAGACTCATTTACCTGATTTTCTAAATGGAGATAATGATGCCTACCTTAAAAGACTGTTTGTAGATTGAATTAAAATGTATCTAAATTTCTTAATATGGTGTTCCTCTTATGTAAGCTTTCATTACATAGTTACTCTCCATGGTACCATCTTAGCAATTAGTACTGTTTTTCCAAATATCCCTATACTCCCTTTAATGAAATATTATGAAAACATAATTATGGATGGTGGACTTGGTGCTTATTATAAGTTTAGCCATAAAATAGATATTCCCGTACTAGAATCATATTCCTGTTTCATCTTTTTCTAAGATAAATAATACTTAGGATTCTGTTTTTATAATAGCTTATTTAGGAAAAGTACCCCAAACTTGGAAATAGCAAAAAAGCATATCCTTATGATGTCATTGTAGTATTTCAAAGACCTACCAAAACATTTTATAACCGTGGGTTAACTTAAACATTTCAATGCTGCAGCGATGTAAATGTTCAATCACATTAAAGTTTATGGGCTTATTCTCCATAAGACTATAATCAATTTTGTATGAAATTTACAAAAGTTATTTAGAAATTTTAGAACAATCATAAACTACATTAGCCTTTCCCTCTATTTCTCCCACTAAATCCGCTTTGTCTTTTCACTAGTGTCATTAAGTGGTAGGTACATTTTGACCTGGATTCATTCTATATTTACATGAGGTTCATTTTTCAATTTTGAAAATTATGCCTTCAGTAAACACCATTTACTAAACACCACTACAGACAGAGTCTAAACAATTTAAAAGAATAAAAAGATAAGTGACCTAGGCTAAGCTACATAGATTAGGGAGTTCACAAGAAAAAAACAAACAAACAATGCCTGCTATGATTGCTTTCCTATGTGCTAGTCCCTAAGCAAAGTTCTCTCATGATTTTATTAAACTCCCAAACAGCTATATAAACTCAATATAATTTCCATTTCCATTTTAGAGGTTAAAAAAAACTGAGATTAGAAAGGTTTGGGAACCTCTTTTTTTTCATATTATGCAGTATTAGGAGTTGCATGTGGAATGAAGAAGAAAATGAGACAGAAGAGACTGATAGCGATCTGAGAGGCCAGACCACAGAACGGGGATCCTGGGAAGTATGTCCAGGTCCAACTTTAATGAAGTTGTGAAGCCCCTTATGTACCCCAGGAAGGAAATGTTACAATGATGTCATGAGAAAGTACATGACATACAGCAGGGAGGATGCAGGGTCGCGTGACAGCAGGATAATTTACTTGTGGGGCAACAGTCGTTACTAATAGGTCATATGTCTCTTGGGACATTCCAAAGAGGTTAGGAAGCTGAGTGACAGGTGAGAGATGTGCCGTTGCCCACCCTCAAATGTGCCAGCGGGGGCTAGAGAGAGAGGAGGTGTTCCTCTTATCTGAAGCTCCATCTTTCTACCTGCTTCCACGTTCCACAATGCAAGACAGCTGGTATTCAAAAATCAGGCAGTCCAGACACCAAAAGCCAACCAGCTTAGATGGCCTGGTACCAGGAACTTGAGATAAAGAGTTAAACCCAGTTCTGGGCGTGGCCTGCTCATCCTGAGACTCTAAGGTGGACTTCCAGAAACTGCAGTACAGGAGAAACCTCATCAATCACTTCATCCAATTCAGTTAAGTTGCAGGTGAGCTGAGTCTCAGAGGCCAGATTATTTGCTCCTTAAGAAACAGTTGGAAGTGGCAAGGTCCTATCAAGCCAAGTCCCTCAGCTGCCAACATGTTCTCTTCTACAACGGCTGCTGTCTGGGATATAAAATGTTTCTGTGAGTCAAGAAGTTTAAACTCGGGCTTTTCTCCTACAAAAGCTGAGCACGAGTTTCACCCACTGTGATAAACCAAAATTCCATATCCACCCAGGCAGAGAGAAGCCCATCCTCCCACAGGGAGTGTGCTGTGAACACGCCGGTCACATCAGGCCCAGGAGCTTCAGCCACTCGCCACTCTTCTGTCACACACAATGCTATCGACCTTGCTTCTTGCAACGAGCTGGCCACGGGGTGCGAGAAAGGATGAGAGAGAGTGCTCAGGCACAGAGGCTGAGGGCTGACTGGAAGCATGCACCAGCAGCAGCAAGTTCATTGTCTTGGTAACCAATATTTAAAGAGCCAAGAGAATGTTTTACGATGAATTAACCAAGGGAGACAAATGGCTAGGGTATAATAAAATTGGGTAAAATATTAGTTCCCATGAGATAATTGGGGGCAGGAGATTCACCCATAAACTTGTTGGTATCTCCCAAGGAATGTTTCCTAAGGTAAACATTTGAGGAATGGTGACACTGCTGCCCACCGGAAGTGAAACATGCCCTTCCATCTTCAGTTTTCTGAGGACAGATAAGAGTGGAATGAAGTTCTCTTCATCCATGGCATGAGTCCTGATTGGCCTCAGCTGTAAGCCTCTGACAGCTTCTGAAGTAAAAAAAACAAACAAACAAAAAAACCCAGGCGCTAAGCAGCTCTGATGAATGTGCTAGACATGGCTCCTGCGTGAACATTACACACCACACACATGAGCAGATGCCCCTAACTAACTATGAGAAAGGGTTTAAAACTCATTTCAAAGGATGTGACGCCTCAGAGATCTCAACAACAAGGGAACACTAACTGCTGACTCAAACAGCCCTGAAAGGCAATGGAACTCAACGGAAATCTAGTGAAACATTCCATTCGGAGAAGGGAAGGAAAGAAGACGGTCTCTTCAGCAGTTCTCAGGAGAGGATCATTCAGTTTCCCCTTTGTGCTGTGTGTTCACTGGACAATCTCTTTTCTTTTAGGCAGGTTTAAGTTAGAAATGGACGCATGTTTACTTGAGATATCTTTTCTTGGTGATGATAATCTTAGGTGTGAGTTGAGGCTTCCCACACCCCCATTTCATTCGAGACACAACAGTGAAAGAAAAGCAAGTTCATTTTCAGTAGTTTAAGGGTGGTCCTCCACACAGCTTTCCACAGTGGCTGGACCAGTTTACATTCCCAACAGCAGTGTAAGAGTGTTCCTTTCTCTCCACATCCATGTCAGCCATAGCAACATGGATGGAGCTAGAGATAACCATGTTAAGGGAAATAAGCCAGAAAGAAAAAGAAAAATACTGGATGGTTTCACTTATATGAGGGACATAGGGAAAACAAATAAACAAACAGACAAGAAAAATTTAAAACTGTTGATGGAAGGGAAGCATAGAGCAAGGGGGAGGAAGGTAAAATCCAGGAGGAATGGGCACAAGAGTTTAAGATGGTTCATGGGTGTTAAGGTGGTGGGAGAACCTCGGAGTAGACAATGATGTAATATATATATATATGTATAATAAAATTAAAAAAAATAAAATATTTTTAAAAAGTAAGTTCCCATGGACCAGAAACAAAATGGCAAGTTAACGACGCCAGGGGTTTTGGATGCTGACAGAGATGGCTCCTACTGGCCAGAGTTGTGCAGGCGTCAGTCCCCTCTCACTGGGGAGAGTGTGTGAAAATGGCTGCCTGAAGCCACAGCCCAGGGAAAGCTCAGACCAGGTCCTATAAGTGACCCCAGCTTTCACTAGCTCAGTGATTTATCTGAAACACCCCCCCCCCCCAAGAAGGACTCACAAAGGCAACTGACCCTAGTTTGTTGAGCCCTGGAATACAGTGGAACTACTGGAAAGGGGTCTCGAGTGACCCGGAGGAAGAAACGGGAGGGGTCAGACCAGAAGATGAAGATGAGCCTGCAAGAAAAAACTAAGTCTCGGCATGGTGGCGCATGCCAGCGCATGCCTGTAGATGGCAGCCTAGGAAGCCGCGGCCAGGGCCAGGGATCATGGTTGAGTCCCACTGGGGCATGTAGTGAGACCTAGTTTCAAACAAATATAGCTGGGCATGGTGGTGTGTGCCTGTAATCCCAGCTACCTGGGAAACTGAGGCTGGGGGTTGCTTGAGTCCATGGTACCCCAGGTAACGTGAGCCTGCAGTTCCACGGGCAAAAATAGTGAGACCTAGTCTCAAAAGAAAAAAAAAAAGAAAGAAAGAAAGAAAAGAAAAAACTCCAAACAACTCTAAACATGGGAAAATGCTATTACTATGATAGCTGGAAGGTGGAGGGGCTCTTTCACACTCCCCGAAGTACAAATAATTTCCAAGCTGTCTGAGAATCCAGAAACTTCCATCAATTTATGATGTGTCTTCTCATAGTCCTCTGAGGGGCTTGACTGCCCTCATTCAAACCTCCTGAGGCTATTCCCACTTGCTCCCTAAAAGCAGGTTGCCAGGAAATCCAGGTGACATGGGCTACAGGTCCAGAAAGGAACTGCACCTCAGGATCCTGGATTTCCAGCCATCTCTTTTCCCATGACTGTGACCGTGGCTACAGAGAAAAGGGAAAATTAAACCAGTGTGAATGTAAAGCATCTTCTCTTTCTTGCCAACTTCTGATCGCCTACCTGCCTGTGACCAGCCAAACAAGGATGTGAAAAGCAAATTGGATAGAGTCGATCTTCTATCTCCAATAGTCAATTAACCAAATACTCAATTTCCTCCAAATACCAGCAGATAATCTTAGCATTTCATCATTACTTCACCTTGGAATCAGTCACCCAGCCTTTCATGGCATGGATTTTGTTCTGTCTTTTTTTTTTTTCTTTTTTCTTGCCTGATGAATAACCAGCGTGAGACGCATAGTTTTTTGGCCACAGTCAGTCTGCAGACTGTCCAGGATCCACATCTGTCCAGGATCCACATCTCCAAGACCCAACAACCAACTTCCCCAGCACAGCCTGACTAGGGAGCTGGAAAAGGCAGACCAGGAGCTGGGGCTGTTTAAGCAAGTCACTAATCTAAGTTCCCACATCTGCAACACAAAGGATAACACCCCTCTGGGGCTGTTTTTCCCATCACCACGGGCCTGACAAACAGGAAGTACCAAAGTAACATTATCTCCTGCTATCAGCTCACTTTTTCTTCCTCTTTCTAATCGTGTCTCTAAAAGGTCCCGTTTCCTAGAAGCAAATATTCTCTTGCTAACTTCCTGCCTCAAGAAGTTGGCACCAGCGGAGAAGGGGAATGAACACATTTAGAACAACAGGAGACTTAAAGGGTTTGGAGCCATGATTCATGATCACTTTTCTGTCCTTGAAAGAGTGAAACTCTATGAAAGATCTTAAAGGCCCGAAGGTGTGGCAGGAGACTCCCTGTTCAGCCACCAGGAGCTCGTTTCTGCTCCAGGTCCTGCTGGCAGCCTCAGGAGCAGGGACTGTTCACAGGAACTTTCCCATCGCCCTCAAGTCACCTCTACCAGATTAAACTACTTAATTCAGGCCGGGCATGGTGGCGCATGGCTGTAAGCAGCAGTCTAGGAATCAGGGATCGCGGTTCGAGTCCTGCTCGGGGCAATGTAAGGAGACCTAGTTCCAAAAAACTAGAGCTGGGCGTGGTGGCACGCGCCTGTAATCCCAGCTACCTGGGAAGCTGAGGCTGGGGATTGCTTGAGTCTGTGATACCCTGGGCAATGTGAGCCTGTAGTTCTACAGACAAAAATCGTGAGACCTAGTCTCAAAAAAAAAAACACCTAAATAAATAAATAAACTACTTAATTCACTGCAACACAGAGCACTCGGCACATTTCCCACCACAAATGAAGAAAAGGAGCTGGAGACCGGGCACGGTAGCTTGTGCCTGTAAGCTTCAGCCTAAGAAGCGGCCGGGGCTAGGGATCGCGGTTCGAGTCCCACTGGGGCCCATAGAGAGACCTAGTTCCAAAAAAATAGCTGGGCGTGGTGGCGCACGCCTGTAATCCCAGCTACCTGGGAAGCTGAGGCTGGGGATTGCTTGAGTCTGTGGTACTCCGGGCAACGAGAGCCTGCGGTTCCACGGGCAAAAATAGCGAGACC
>PVHY01027702.1:0-15966 GCA_004024945.1 Uropsilus gracilis | reverse complement strand
CATCAAGGAGGACAAACACATGTCATTTGCAGCAACCTGGATGGAACTAGAGGGACTCATATTGGCAGAAATAAGTCAAAAAGAAAAAGAGAAGTACAGGATGGTCTCACTTATATGATGGATATAGGGAAAAACAAACAAACAAATAAGAAAAAATGAAAACAACCAATGGGACTGAACCATGGAGCGAGAGAGGAGGGGTGGGAAGATGGTGGGGGAGGTAAACAACAGGCCAAATAACCAACAACTGAACATCAACTTAAACAACCAACAATTTGCAGAAAAATGGGAGGAGTGACTGAAGGGGGGATACAGAGGGGGGATATGGATGGAGGAGGAGGGATCAATTTATGCACAATTGTGACAAATCAATACAAAATAAAAATTAAAAAAAAAAGAGGTTTGGGAGAAGGGACCAACCACATATTGATACAATGACACTTGGAAATATTCTAGTTATTTTGTTTACTGGAAGTGTCATGGATATTAGCACTATGTTGATGGATTTATATGTTTACCAAAAAGAAAAAATGGGGAAAATATCAATAAAGAACTAAGATTTAAAAAAAAAAATTCCTGCTTAGTAAATACATAGGATGTTTCTATGATGATATTAATGACTTGGGCATGCAAAGGCAATGTTTTTGCTGATATTATTTAGTATAGGCAAATGACTGCCAATAGTTCATGGTTAGTGGCAAGACCGCTAGTTAAGGGACAATGAACTAAATATAAACAACCAAACAAGTTTAGGTTTAGTTCCCTTATGTTATGTGACTATTGCAGTTCTCCTGTCTTTTACTTAACTCTAGTGAGGAACAGGTGCTTGCATTTTTCAGTGCAGACTGAGCAGTGTCATTGACATGTATTATGTATTACTAAATGCTTACCTAATGAGACCTTCTTCCTCAGCTCCCATTTCCTTCTGTTCTGGCATTGTTCCCATTGATTCCACTAGATTTTCAGGGTCAGGGATTGTTATCAGATCTCTGGCTGAATTTTCCTCGGAGATTTCATCTATAGAAAGGAAACAACATATCAATAGAAGAGCATTTGCCACTCTTAATAGAGCTATATGTGATAATATAAGCATGAAATATTGCTTATTTTTTCCAGATTAATCTTCTTAAGAAGCCCTCCACTGAACTTTTGTTAAGTAAAGTAGGATCTGATAACGAGTTAATCTGTACATTTTCAAGACAATGAAAAATAAACTTGTATCAAAAAGTTTACACATTTTCTTTTTCATATAAGCAAAACTGACACTCATAAGGGTTCATCATTCAAAAAGAACTTCTGCTTGGCTAAAAATTTCAGTCTATGATTAAAATTGATTTATTATAAAAATTAGAAAAATGAAATAGATGTGAATAGTTTCATTGATGCTTTAGAATTTTGCATTATAATTTTATAATTATTATATTTATTTTTGTTCTGATCATCTTTATCACTGATATCTTTTTTTTAAGAAACAATAAAAACTGATATGGACTAATTTCATTGTCAGTTCAAAAATCATTTTCTCTTCAAGCCTACATATATAATTTCCAATTAGCATCATTTTAATTGAATAATTAATTCACCAGTAGATATTTAGATTATAGAGAAGAATTTAATGAAAGTAATTTACATAATATAAAAAATATAGAAGCAGCAAAAGATAATACAATTTCACATTTATTTATAATACACAATTTCTAATTTATTTTCAATTGGGTATATCTTGCTTAGAAAATTGAAATCAAGATCCAAATCATTACTCTTATTTTATTGCCATACATTCTAATTTAAGAAGCTTAAGCCAACACACTATTAAAAATCTGGACTTGCAAGAATGATAAACCCAGGGTGATTACTTACTTTACAAACATTTTCATTGTACATGTTTTTACATAACTAAAATATTTCATTGTATTAATTTTTTTAAGTACATTTTTAGGAATAAAAGTAATCATAAAACTGAGTGATTACTTAGAATTTTAAAAATTTAAGGATAGTCTAGTCAAAAAATACTGCTGGGAAATCTAGACAGTCATATGGAAAAGAATGAAACTAGACCACTATCTCACAGCACAAAGGAAAATTAATTCAAAATGGATTAAAGACTTGGATGAAACCATAAAGTATATAGAAAAAAAATAGGAGAAACACTTGATAATATTACCTCCAGTGATGTCTTTGTGAGCTTAATTATAATGGGGATTGAAACAAAAGCAGAAATAAACAAGTGAGACTACATCAAATTAAAAAAAAGCTTTTTCATAGCAAAAGATACTATCATTAAAACAAAAATATGCTCAACTAAATGGGAGAAATTTTTTTTTTTACATTCTGTATTTGTCAGGGCCAGGTATCCAAAAAGTTACTTAGAACTCATATAACTCAACAAGAAAACAAATAACCCAATCAAAAAAATGGACAAAGGCACTAAATAGACATTTCTAAAAAGAAGACATACAGATGACCAACAGTTACATGAAAAATAAAAGCTTATTCTCACTTATCATCAAGGAAAAGCAAATCAAAATCACACCAAGTATGACCCATTTAGAAAAGAAAAGCAGAAATGAAAGTATTGGTGAGAGTGTAGAGGGAGTCCTTATACAAGCTTGGGGGGAAGTGAGTGTGGACCTCTGGAATGCCTATGGAAAAAATAGAAAAGTTTCTCTAAATATTAAAATAGATTTGCCTTATGATCTAGAAATTCTACTCCTAGGTATTGACACAGGAATGCAAAACCACTAATTTGAAGGAATATTTATACTTCTATTTCATTGAAGCCTTTGCAATGAACAATAAAAAGCCAATAACACCGGTTATTCACAGTAACCAATTTATGGAAACTATGAGTCCAACAACACAAAAATGGATAAAGAAATCATGGCACAGACCTGGAGAGCTGCCCCCTTCAGCCAGGTTTCAGAGGGAATCAACCGACCTTCCTCCAACCAAGTGAGACACTGGAAGTTACTGACGCCAGCACCAGGCCTCTGGGAGGGTCCCTTCCTTGCATTGCTGCTGTTGTAGATCCAGAGAGCCACCCCCTTCAGCCAGATTCCTAAGGGAACCAGTGTGACCTTCCCTCATCCAGGTGAGAAGCCAGAAGTCACTGGGCAAAGAAACAGGCCTCTGGGAAGGTCCCTTCCTTGTGTGGCTGCTGCCACATTTCAGAGAGCTGCCCCCTTCACTCAAGTAAATTATTAAACTAAACTACAGATCTACTTGCAATCTGGAAAACATTACTATCAGCATGCTGGCCAACAGCAGAACCATGCTTTCTCAATATGTAGAACAAGTCAGAAAGCAAAACTCAGTAAGAAGAAAAACTGTAGACATGCAAGCAAGCACTACAGGAAATAGTCCATCACCACCAAAATAAAAAACAATCTCCAGAAAACATCAAGGAAGATATTGAAGAAACAATGTGTACTTCAGACAAAGATTCCAACATCAACATGTTAAATGCACTCCAACAGATAAGAGAAGAATCAAAAAAAAAGGGACAACAGAATGAGGGAAGCATTTAATGTACTATGGGAAGGAGTAGAAAAATATAAAAAAGAAAGCATCAATATGTATAACATAATCAACAAACTGAAGAATCAAAATGAATCCCTAAAAATGAAATTGAAGGAGACCCAGGATTAAAGGGTTGCAATAGAGGAACTCAAAATGCAAGTTAAAACCATGGAAGCAGATTAGATGAAATAGAAGAATGAATCAACACACTTGAAGATACAGAAATAGAGAGGATGCAGAAAGAAAAAAGAGAGAGAAAAACAAAGTAAGAAGACTGAAGAAAAGCTCAGAGATATGTTACATTACTTAAAGAAAAGAAACATAAGAGTAATAGAAATCCCAGAAGGAGAGGAGTCATGGGAACTGAAAGACTTTTCAATATAACAATAGAGAACTTCCCAAATCTGAAGAAAGAAATGAAAATAGACATACAGGAAGCAAAAAGGACAACAAAGTACTTTAATGAAAGAAAAGCCACAGCGAGACACATCATTCTAAAATCCAAGAATCCAAGATAAGGAAAAAATAATGAGAATGCCTAGAAAAAATAAACAGACAACCTAAAAAGGAAAATCCATTAGACTGACCTCAGATTTTTTCTGAAGAGACACTCCAAGCAAGGATAGAATGGAGTCACATCTATAAAATATTCCAGAAAAAATGTGCCAGCCAAGAATACTTTATTCTGCAAAGCTATCCTTCCTCTATGAAGGAAGAATTAGAATCTTTTCCAACCAGCAAAGTCTCCAGAAATTTGCAACCACTAATCCCCACCCCAAGAAATTTTGCAAGAGGCCTCAAGATCAAAACCATAAGAACAAATAAAACAAACAATCAAGCAAACAAACAAAAAAGAAATCAAATCAAAACCCCAAAATGACCACCAGGAAACCGTTAAAATGACAAACATCAATAATCACCTTAAATGTCAATGGTCTAAACTCAGCAACCAAAAGACAAGGAGTTGCAGACTGAATCAGAAAACAGAACTCAACATTCTGCTGCCTTCAAGAAACACATCTAATCTCTAAGGATAAGCATAGACTGAAGGTGCAGGGCTGGAAAAAACAATACAAGAAAATCACCCCCACAAGAAAGCAGGGGTTGTCATTCTTATATCAGGCAGAGCAGACTTCAAATTAAGAAAAGTGATAAAGACAGCCAGTACCTAATGGTTAAAGGGTCAATCCACCAAAAAGACATAATAATCAACATATACACACCTAATGAGGGAACACCAAAATTCATAAAACAACTACTAATAGAAGTGAAAGCAAATATTGGTGGGAATACTTAAATGGTAAGAGATTTTAACACACTACTCCCACCTAAAGACAGATCAACAAAACAGCAACTACACAAAGACACAAAGCTTTAAAGGAAGAGCTAGATCAAATGGGCCTAATAGATATATACAGGACACTGCACCCCCAAGGAAAAGAATACACTTTCTTTTCAAATGCACATGATCATTCTCTAAAAATGACCATGTATTAGGTCAAAAGACAAACCTGAACAAATACACAAAGATTAAAATAATATCAACCTTTTTCTCCAATCATAAAGGCATCCATTAGAAATCAACAATGAAAAGAAAATAAGGAGAGTAAACACTACATGGAGACTGAAAAACAGGCTTCTGGAAGATCACTGGCTAAAAGAGGAAATCAAAGAAGAAATTAAAACCTACATGGAGGCAAATAACAAAGACAACACAATGTTCCAAAATGTGTGGGATTCAGTAAAAGCAGTATTAAGAGGAAAGTTCATAGCAATACAGGCCCAAATAAAAAGAATTGAAACAACCCAAAGAAATACTTCAATCTTCCAACTTGAGGACCTAGAAAAAGACAAAAAAAAATCCAAAAAAATCCAAAACCCAGCAGAAGACAGGAAATAACAAAATAAAAGCAGAAATTAATGAAATAGAAACCAAAAAAACCATCGAGAGAGAAATAAAACCAAAAACTGGTTCTTTGAAAAAATAAATAAAATTGATAAACCCCTTGCATGGCTTACAAAGAAGAGAGAAAACTCAAATAAACAGGATCATAAACGAAAGGGAGATATAACAACAGACCCAGCAAAAATCCAAAGATAATTAGAGACTACTACAAACATCTATATGCAAACAAATACAAAACAACAACAATGGAAGAGATGGACAAATACCAAGATCAATACAGTCATCCAAAATTGAACAAAGATGAAATAGAAAACTTAAACAGATCAATGACAGGCAGTGAAATTGATGAAGTCATCAGGCTCTCCCTAAAAACAAAAGCCCAGGTCCAAATGGTTTCATAAATGAATTCTACCAAACTTTCAAAGAGGAACTGACACTGGTACTGTTAAAACTCTTTCAAAAAATTGAGAAAGAAGGAAAGCTATGAGATATCTTCTATGAAGCAAATATTTCACTAATTCCAAAACCAAATAAAGATAGTGCAAAGAAAGAGAACTACAGACCAATCTCCCTAATGAACACAGATGTGAAAATTCTAAACAAAATCCTGGCAAACCGAATCCAACATTGTATCAAAAGAAATATTCACCATGACCAAGTGGGATTCATCCCAGAGGCACAGGGATGGTTCAACATTCGAAAATCAATAAACATAATCCACCACATCGACAAAGAGAAAAACAAAAGCATATGATCATAACAATATATGCAGAAAAAGCATTTGATAAAGTTCAACATCTTTTCATGATGAAATCCCTGGAAAAAGTTGATATAAAAGGAACATACCTCAACATAATAAAAGCAATATATGACAAACCCGCTGCAAATATCATCCTCAATGGGGAAAAACTGAAACCATTTCAACTAAGGTCTGGAACCAGGCAAGGATGCCCACTCTCTCCATTCCTATTCAACATAGTCTGGAAGTCCTAGCTAGGGCAATAAGACAAGAGAAAGACATAAAAGGAATCCAAACAAGGAAAGAAGAAATAAAACTATTATTATATGCAGATGATATGATACTCTATGTAGAGAACCCAGAAAAATCTACAGAAAAGCTAATTGAAATAATAAACCAATTCAATAAGGTAGCTGAATACAAAATCAACACACAAAAATCAACAGCATTCATATATGCAAAGAATCAAGAAAAGAAGAAATAAAACAAAACACCCCATTTACCATCACACCAAAGAAAATTAAATACTTGTGAATTAACCTAACAAAAGAAGTAAAAGACCTATACAAAGAAAACTATAAAACGTTCTTAAAAGAAATAGAAGATGATATTAAAAAATGGAAAAACATTCCCTGTTCATGGATTGGAAGAATCAACATTATCAAAATGGCCATACTACCAAAGGCAATCTACATTTCAATGCAATTCCAATGAAGATCCCAATGACATAATTTATAGAGATAGAACAAAAACTACTGTAATTCATATGGAAAAACAAAAGACCCCAATAGGCAAAGCCCTTTTGACAAACAGAAGAGAGAATGGAGGTATTACTATTCCAGACTTCAAACTATACTACAAAGCCATAATACTTAAAACAGCATGGTACTAGTACAAAAACAGACAAGCAGACCAATGGATCAGAATTGAATACCCAGAAATAAAATCACACATATATGGCCAACTAATCTTTGACAAAAGGGAAAAAAACCTATCCTGGAACAAGTATAGCCTCTTCAGTAAATGGTGGTGGAAAAACTGGATCAAGACAAGAGAAAAAATAGACCAGGACAAGACCCTCACATCCTGTACAAAAATCAACTCAAAATGGATAAAGGACTTGGAAGTGAGTCCTGCAACCATAAATACATAGAGGAAAACCTGGGCAAAAGCCTTAAAATTTTTCACCTCAGAAATTCATTTTGGGAAACATGGCAAAAAAATGAAGGAAAAAATAAACACTCGGAGCTATATCAAACTAAAAAGTTTCTGTACAGCAAAAGAGGTAATAAACAAAATAAAAAGAAACCCAACTGACTGGGAGAATATTTTTGCCTTCCAGAGAAGTGACAAGGGTCTGATAACAAAGATTCACACAGAACTCCTACAGTTCAACAAAAACAAAGCAAAGAACCCAGTAAAAAAATGGGGAGAACTAAAGAGACACTTCACTAAAGAGGAGATATAGATGGCTAATAGGCATGTGAAAGAATGCTCCACATCACTAATAATCAGGGAAATGCAAATTAAAACCACAGTGAGATACCATCTTATACCAGTAAGAATGGCCCATATAAATAAAACAGACAACTACAAGTGTTGGCGTGGATGTGGAGAAAAAGGAACTCTCTTACATTGCTGGTGGGAGTGCAAACTGGTCCAGCCACTATGGAAGACTGTGTGGAGGACCCTCTAATAATTGAAAGTGGAATTACCATTTGATCCAGCAATCCACTACTGGGAATCTACCCAGAGGAAATGAAAACACTAATTCAAAGGATACCTGTATGTGCATGTTTATTGCAGCTCTGTTTACAATTGCCAAGATTTGGAAACAAACCAAATGCCCCCAAACTGACGGTTGGCTGAAAAAAATGTGGTATATGAATGAATACAATGCATCAACCAAGGAAGACAAACATATGTCATTTGCATCAACATGGATGGAATTAAACTATATTAGCAGAAATAAGCCAAAAAGAAAAAGAAATATAGCATGTTCTCACTTATATGATGGATATAGGGAAAAACAAACAAACAAATAAGAAAAAATAAAAACAACCAATGGGACTGAACAGTGGAGCAAGAGAGGAGGAGGAGGAAGAAGGTGGGGGCAGAGATGGGCACAAAAGAGTAGGATGGTTAACAGGTGTTAGGAAGTGGGAAAGCCCTGGTGGTACACAATAATGTAATATAAATATACATATATATGCAAATTAAAAAATTAAATTATATAAAAAAACACAACCATCACAGAGATAGTTGACATTCTCTGTGGATATATCTTCTATCCTATTCCCCATTATACATTTCCAGAAATATTAATCAGTACAATGGATTTGATGTTCGCCATTCCAGTGGTATTTGAAACTTTAAAATCACACATCATTAAATAATGTTATTTTGTGTGGTTATAATTTTGTAATTATGGAATTGTAATATGTATACCTATCTATGTTACTTGCTTTCTTCCCACAAAAAAAAAATAAAAAAAAATCATGGCACATACACATAATTACTACTTGGCTATAAGAAAAGATACAATACTGCCATTTGTGACAGCATGAATGGAACTAAGGGGATTATGCAAGCAAAATAAGCCAGGAGAAAGACAGACAACAGATGATTAAAGGAACAAAAGTAAAGAACAGACAAAACTGAACCAAAAACAAAATCCTTGAAATTTGACTGCAAAACTGAGGTTACCAGAAGAGGAGTGTGAGGAGATGGGAAAAAAGGAAGCAGGCAATGGACTATGGATTAAGATTTTTGAGGTGTTGGTGGTGGGCTTGTTATGGTAACCTTCATTTGTGGGGGTTTAAAGCTATAGCCTTAAAATATATGTGGTGTGTAAAATGTTACTTCATTAAACATAATCTGTAGAAAGATGCTAATGAATTTAGAAAGCTTAAGTCCATGACTTCCCAAGATGGTTTTATTCATGTGCATCTTTTATTGACTTTTATTCTGAAATTTTGGTAATTTTACTAGAAAATAGGAAAGCAATAAATGTTTCATTGTGTTTAAATGGAAAGCCCTCTAGGCTGCCAAATTTACTTGTGATATGAAAAACTTGGCTTCTTTCATGTCCTTGAAATTTGTGTATAAGTGAATATATTCTAGGTGAGCTATTTTCTATGCATATAGAATCTTACTTGAAATCGTAAGATACAAAGGGTCCTTTTTTTTATATAAGCACTGGTATGTTCATCAATATCCAACAGATTTAAGAAAAAAAACTGCACTTTCAATGTGTCACTTTATACTAAAATGTATTTGGTAGAGAGAGACAAGAAAGAAAAATCTTCTTTATGTGTTAGGGTCAAATCATATTTTCCTATTTCTCTTTATGCAACTGAAAAACTTTACATTTCAGATCTTGACTCTGTACTGTGTATTGCTGCTTTAAAAAGCACCAGTCACATCCTTTTTATAAATCTGAAAACACTAAGGTAATTACTATAGGGTAATTTAAAGCAGTGAGCAGTGATCTTAACCTCTGGCCACATATGTCTAACACATTCATGGTTGAACCCTTGAGACTATATATATTATAGGTATTTTTTCATGGTGAAGAGCTGCAGCTAACATGATGTCCTCAAAGGAATCTGCAGCAAAGAAAGGCTATGGACAAATTTTGTGCAAATATATTTTTCTAGGAACACCTTTCCCCAAAGGAAAATTAGGATTGAAAGGAAGCATAAAATATGCATAGAAGAATTAGAAAAAATACCCACCTGGATATGAAAACAGAATTTGTAAAGGAGTATTTCTGAAGGGGCTTTTATTGATTATTTCTTCAGAAAGAAATCCTGTGAATATAAACTGCCACATGACACACTTCCACTGCTCATTCAAATTCTCGCACATCTATCACATCTGTAGTATTACTTTCTGCTAGTAACAGCTAAATGTCATAGTTAAATGACCAACATTTCTGCACTGGTACTTTCCTAATTTTCTACTAAGGAATTTTTATTTAGTAGATCCTTGCATCGTATTGAGTGTTCCCTAGACACTAGAGGCCCATCTAAAATGACTCTGCCTCTATTATGACAAGTGTACATTCTCATTAGAAATTAATTAAAGCCTAATTTGCTTTGTGAATAAGCATTTTAATTACAAAATAAACCCTCAATAATAGCTTGTTGATGAAGATGAGAAACCAGTTAATACCCATTCTCAGATTCAAAGCATCATAACAACTTTAAAAATACCCATGAGGACTTAAAACAAAAGGATCTCCATTTACTATAGTTAGTTATGGGTGTCTTTTTATCCATGCAGCATGTTATTTGTTTGTGGGAACAGATGGTCAGATTGTTGCATCATCCTCACCATGAAAGAGAGGTCCAAAATACATGGCAAAGCTTGCTCTTGCATCTGGGTGAAATTTTGTCAACTGCATGTTATACTTCCTCCCACTTCACACATGGAGAGCAGGAGCCCCTCTTTTGTAGCTGTCCAAATGAATAGTGTAAGTCTTTCTGCCAACTTTGCTCTTTACACATCATGTAGCAATTGCCAAATCTCATCAGTACTCTTGGGTCAAATTCTGCCCAGGAATATGTGCTCAGGGCAGATAGTAAAATCTGGAATAAAAGAGTTCTGATATGATTATTTTTACTGGATGTGCAGGAATGAGTGCTGAATTGTCCTGCACACACCTGGCTGATGTGGTTTGCAGTCTGGCAATATCCCACTCTGCCTCTCTGCAATACACTTCCAAACTGCTTGGCCCCCTTGTAGTAGCACATCATGGCGACTCATGCAGGTGTGAAACATCTGTATAGAAGCAGGTGATGCAGAAAGCTATTAACCCTCCATATTTATCAGTTTCATTAACATTTGCTGGAAAAAAAGGGGTTCAAAGAAAGACCCAATCTTTCAATAAAACTGTAAACTACTGTTGGTTCAATTGACTCTTTTTTGGGATGGCTATAAAAAAGGAGATTTGAAAGTGCTTTTGTTGGTTGAAATGTTGATATAGAGATGATATCATTTAGTTGATGTTCTAACTTTTAAAATGTCAAATAAATTGTGGGCTCTGCCTCAAAAACAAATTTCTTGTTAGACACCAATCATACCTGATAGCTACATATTAGGTAAATTAATCTAGACTAAGCCTGAATACTTCGATTTGATGTATAAGTGATACTACCATTTTCATCTCAAAAGATGAATGCTTGGAGTTAATAGTTTTAAGGAGTATATAATTAATAATTATTTTATGGCATGCACTACATTAGAAATATTAATTATCTTAGAATAATTTGAGTTGGTCATACTTTAAAATTCATTACATTTTTGTAGATTACCAAATAACATGGAAGAAGTCAACAAACATTGCAATAATGCATACAAAATGGATCTGAAGGAGTGCCCCAAAATACCATAAAGTAGAAAACTGGATACTTTACATTAAGAAGCATTCACATAATATATGACAAATTCCAAGAAGGAATCAGTGTCAGTGAGAGTTTGGCAAACTACATACCATATAAGTAATAGTGAAGGTAACTTGAGTTCTTGAGTTTAAGTATTAAGGATTAAGCAATTGCTGAATAGTTACTCTAATTTTAATAAGGACTGTTACATAGAAAAACAAAATCCATTTATTAATTTGTTTCAGAAGGTACAAGACCTATCAGTGCAATATAGAAAGCAAATAAATTATCAAATGTCCCTTCAATTAAATTTGCATAACAGTGACCTGTAAATCTTTGCGATGCAGGGAAGTCCTGTTGCTGAGAATTTTCTGGTGGATGTAGGTAGAGGGGGGGTTTTGTATCAGGTCAGAATTTAGAGGTTCTCTGCTTAGACTTAAATGTGCTCAAACTCCTGAAAGGATGCGTAAGGTGCACACACATGGCATGCACACACATGAAGAACGCACACATTTCATTTCATCTGAAATGAAGAAATGAACAAATCAACATGTGAAAGAGAATACAGACCCATCTAAGGTAGTTGTGGTACTACTGTATAAAGAGAGAGGGATCCTGTTCTCTCTCAATCTGTCCTTTCCAATGTCATGCTTAGTTTCAGGGACATTTTTTGTTAGAATTAATTCATCTATAAAATGCATTTTATGTACAGATATTAGGAAATGCATTGAATTACTGTGTTGGATACTGAATAGAGGGCTTTAATCCTACATCACTAATTCTCTGGGTGATTCTGAATAAGTCGCTTTTCTATAACAGTTTCCTCATCCATAAAATGAGAAATACTTTTGTCATGGGGATTTCTGTAAGGATTAGATAAAGATTCCATTTGAGAAGAATGCATTATAAACACAAAATGTTCCACAAGCCAGTCTGGGAAAATTTGTCTTTTTTAGTAAAATATATTTGTTAACTCTTTTTAGGTATACACAAAAATGATATATGTGGGACAAACAGGGTCTTCTATTTACCCAAGAGGGTTTTATAGATCAGGAAAACAGACTGTAGTTTCCCACAAATCAGCTATATTCTTTAGCAGAAAGAAACCTAAAAGCAGAGAGCTAGATTTAATAGAATTATGCAAAATATGTTAATCATGCTAATTACAAAAGAAAATGGTATTTCCCCTCCAAAGAAAAATACCCCACCCTATCCACTTTGATTAGAGTCTTAAATTTTTAAAGACACATGGTAACTGTCAGTCAGAGTCTGTTCTTCCATTTGATATTTAAAATAGAATATGCTTTCTATACCTAACTTCTTTCAATGGATATAGCCCTCCAGACTACTCTGTCTCTGCTATACTATAATCAGGAAAGATTACTGACTATGCACACAGGCACCTGACCTAAAGAGGGTGGCCTGTCTGTAGCTGGCTGGTGACTCTGATGGTGGGAACAATGATTATTATCTAAGTCAGTCAGACTGTTCTCTCTGGAATTGAGAGTAGGAAATGAGTAGATGAGTGTCTGAGATCAGTCCAGAGAAGATATGTTGACAGAAACACGGTTGCCATAGGAAATATCACCTTAATGATCGTGAGCAGGAGACAGAGAAAGTAGTTCCTAGGCCTCCTTCCCTCCCTTGAACTGCTTTTCAGTTCCTTATCCACAGGTTTTGTTAATGTGAGTCCGTGCCACTGAAGGTATCTGGATTGTGTCTCTGTCCTTTGTCAAACCAGCATCATTAGGGATTTACTTCATCATTTCAAGTTGTAAAGCACATTGTATATATCTTTCTAGACTAAATTTTAAGATTTTACCTGCCATATTTATTCAGTTCTTCTTTTGTTCATCATCATATCAGTTATTTAAAGCATATTTATTATAAAATCTATAATTTTGTCTACCAAAGAAGATTCTTGTTTTTTTTTTTTTTGATGAAACAGAAATATGCATGAGTAGTTTTGATTAAATGCTTAATTCTTTTTTTTGTTTGTTTCTTATACTCACTTTATCTTTTGATGACTAGGACTGACAATTATGGGGAGTTGACTATAATCTAAGAGTAGCCTTAACCTTACATGCATGTCAATCAAAATAACTGGTTGAGCTTCTATAGGATGCCTTTACTGATTATTGTAAGTTAGATATCAGTATATGGTCTGGCTATGTTACTATTCTATAAAGGATATATTAAATTATATAAGTAAATTGTTACTGTCAGGGGCAAAAGATAGTAGTTTCCTATTTAAATATGCTAGCATTTCCCCTCTGTTTTTCTTCCTATTTTCTTTTTTTTCCTTGAGAATAATTTTAACTCTGGAGCAGTTTTCAGAAGCTTCCTGGAAATCTACCCAACTAAGAATTGGATGAAATTAGGCTAAGTCAATTTGAATATGGTGGACAACTGGCAAAGCTTGGGGCACCTCTGTGCCAGACATGGACTAGAGGTATTGACTTGGAGAGTTATTTGGCACCAGAAGTGCAGGGAAGATACTGCAGTTGTGTGTTTGCAACACTTGGGAATGGAAGGCATAGATGAAGAGAAAGGCAAGAGCAAGAGGATAAACATGAACAATGACAGATTCAGAATCTTGTCTGGGACTGCCAATATTTATAGATTAATAACATTGAGTAGTTATCATTTGGTGGGTTACAAGTCACAAAAGGATATGTGGGTTAAATTTGATAAGAATATGGTTTTTCAATCCCACTACTGGGAATCTACCCAGAGGACATGAAAATATTAATTCAAAAGGACACCTGTATGTGCATGTTCATTGCAGCTCTTTACAATTGCCAAGATTTGGAAACAAACCAAATGCCCCAAAACAGATGATTGGCTAATAAAAATGTGGTACATATACATGATAGAATACTATGCATCAATCAAGGAGGACAAACACATGTCATTTGCAGCAACATGGATGGAACTAAAAAGACTCATATTAGCAGAAATAAGTCAAAAAGAAAAAGAGAAATACAGGATGGTCACACTTATATGATGGATATAGGGAAAAACAAACAAACGAACAAGAAAAAATTAAAAACAACCAATGGGACTGAACAATGGAGCGAGAGAAGAGGAGGGGAAGGAAGGCAGGGGAGGTGAAGAACACAAAAGATCAGAATGGTTAACAGGTCATAGTGAAGTGGGAAAGCCCCAGAGTACACAATAATGCAATAATGTAATAAAAATATAAATACACATATATATGCAAATTAAAAAAATAAATTAAATTAAACAAAAAAAGAACAACCATCACAAAGATAGTTGACATTCTCTGTGGATATCTCTTCTATCCTATTCCCCATTATACATTCCCAGAAATAATAATTAGTACACTGGATCTGATGCTTGCCATGCGAGTGGTATTTGAAACTTTTAAATCACACACCAGTAAATAATATATTATTTTGCATGGCTATAATTTATAAATATGGTATTATAATATTTATACCTATCTATGAAACTTGTTTTCGCCCTGCAATTTTTAAAAAAATATTAAAAAAACTAAAAAAAGAATATGATTTTCTCACTGTGACATAAAAAAGGTATTAAAATATTCTAATATTTAATATTTAAAGTTTTAATATTTAAACATTAGAAAAGTCAGCATTTAAAATTGGAAGTTTCAAATTAAATTTTGCACTTGCAGCCTATCTAGAGGATATAATGCCTGGCAGTAGTATATCCTCATCTGCACATGGCAACTGTTGGCTGGAACTAAGTGGCATCTGGCTGCTTTAGACAGGGCATGCCTGATCTTCATTTATTGTATCTGAATTGTATCAGCATTGAAGTAAAACCTTAATGCTAAATGTTTAATATATCATTTTATATGTTAATTTATTTAAATCCATAACTTTGTGATAATAGTTGATGATAGTATTCTCTTTATTTTCCATATGAGCAAAAACTGAGACTCAGATGTTTAATAATTTGACTACAGTCAAACAAAGCTATGTGTACCAGAGTTACTCTCTTAATTCAGGAGCTCCAAACTCTACACCAGTACCTCTGTAGTTCAACAAACTTGACTTTACTGTGAGTTTTCATGATTGTTTGGATTAAAATTCAATTTCATTTTTTGGTTACTTTTAAAAGTAGGGAGCATTTTAAAACTCTCTATTAGTTTTCTATGGCTGTTGTAGCAATCTGCTACAAATTTAAGAGCTTAAAGCAACACAGGTTTATTCTCTGATGTTTCTGGAAGTCAGAAGTTAAAATATGTTGGAAGGACTGCATTTCACTTCTCAGTTTCTTTTGTTTCTTGTTTTTATTTTGAGGAGCAAATTATCTATCATCTATCTATCTATCTATCTATCTATCTATCTATCTATCTATCTATCTATCTATCTATCTATCTATCTATCTATCTATCTATCTATCTATCTATCTATCTATCTATC
>PVHY01027701.1:0-15986 GCA_004024945.1 Uropsilus gracilis | reverse complement strand
GATTCTAGGCGATTGGATTGGGATTCCAAAATGGAGAGGAGATGGGAATCGGCCATCTTGTAAAGATGTGAGCCATGTGAGCTAGGCCATGTGGCCACCGAGGGCCTGCAACCCTCGGCTGGCCCAGGCTGGCAGCATGTGTGCTGAATGCAGTTAAGGAGTTTGCAGATTTGAACTCCGTGTTGGAGTTTGCTTTGCTGAGTTTGATTTGTGTCTGAAAGAGACTGTGCAAAAGTTAGGCCTGAGAAGAAAGTGAACTTTGCTGGTTTGGCACCATGGAGTTCCTGCTACCTGAAGGTGACAAGGAGAAGACAGCGTGGAAGACAACGAGGAGCATTCAAAGGAACATGTCTTCAAGCGTCTGGAGATGGACTCTGACTGGACATTGGTGAGACGATTAGGACTGAGAGACTGAGGATATTTTGGGCAATCTGGGAAAGGACTTTGGACAATACTGAGAAAGGGTTTGGACAATGTTGAAGTATTCTGAGTCTTACATGTTTCTTTTGTGGTTAATAGGATAATTAGAAATCACTTTGTTAGAAATAAATTAGTCTGCACTGCACTGATAGTCTTGGTTTGATATTTTGGTTAAAAAAGGCTGAGGATGGTGGTAAGAACCCACGAATGGAAAGTTTAAACTGTGTTTTAAAGTTTTTCTTTTCTGCAGTTTCTGGAGCTGAGAGCAGTTGGCTGGCTTTTGCATATCAATGGTAAAGGTGATCAGTGAAAATGCTAATAAGAGTGTGTAGCCTGCTTTGTAGAGAGAAGCAGGCAGATAGCTGTATCCAGTTAAGGTTAAAGGTAATTGCAAAGGAACTGCTTGTAGCCTGCTTTGGAGAAAGAAGCAAGCAGATAGGGGTAAACAGTTAAGTCAAAACAGAAAGTCTCTTTTACCCACTTTCATCTTCTGTAAATTGGGATATCATAAGTACTTCAGAGGACTTTCCAGAGGACACCTGCACAATGTAAATTAGAACTATACTTGCCAAAAGCCTTCATGAATTTCATCTCAGAAATCCATTTTGGGAAACAACTATGGCTGGTAAAAAGAAAATGAAGGAACACATTAACAGCTGGGACTATATCAAACTAAAAAGTTTCTGTACAGCAAAAGAGACAATAAACAAAACAAAAAGAAATCCAACCGACTGGGAGAAAATTTTTGCCCTCCAGACAAGTGACAAGAGTCTGATAACAAAGATCCACAAAGAGGTCCTACATTTCAACCAAAACAAAGCAAAAAACCCAGTCAAAAAATGGGGAGATGAACTAAAAAGACTCTTCACCAAAGAGGCGATGCAGATGGCATAGGCATATGAAAGAATGTTCCACATCACTAATAATCAGGGAAATGCAAATTAAAACCACACTGAGATACCATCTTACACCAGTAAGAATGGCCCATATAAATAAAATGTATAACAACAAGTGTTGGCGTGGATGTAGAAAAAAAGGAACTCTCTTACACTGCTGGTGAGAGTGCAAACTGGCCCAGCCACTATGGAAGACTGTGTGGAGGACCCTCAAACAATTAAAAGTGGAATTACCATTCGACCCAGCAATCCCACTACTGGGAATCTACCCAGAGGACATGAAAACACTAATTCAAAAGGACACCTGTACGTGCATGTTTATTGCAGTTCTGTTTACAATTGCCAAGATTTGGAAACAAACTAAATACCCCAAAACCAACGATTGGCTGTAAAAAAATGTGGTATATGTATACAATGGAATACTACGCATCAATCAAGGAGGACAAACATATGTCATTTGCAGCAACATGGATAGAACTAGAAGGACTCATATTAGCAGAAATAAGCCAAAAAGAAAAAGAGAAATACAGGATGGTCTCACTTCTATGATGGATATAGGGAAAAACAAACAAAGAAATAAGAAAAAATAAAAACAACCAATGGGACTGAACAGTGGAGCGAGAGAGAGAGGAGGAGGAGGATGAAGGCAGGGGAGGCTAAGGGCACAAAAGTGTAGGATGGTTAACAGGTGTTAGAGAAGTGGGAAAGCCCCGGGGTACACAATAATGTAATGGAAATATAAATACACATATATATGCAAATTTAAAAATTAAATTAAATTAAAAAAACAACTATCACAAAGATAGTTGACATTCTCTGTGGATATCTCTTCTATCCTATTCCCCATTATACATTCCCAGAAATAATAATCAGTACACTGGATTTGATGGTTCCTATTCCAGTGGTATTTGAAACTTTTAAATCACACATCAGTAAATAATATATCATTTTGCGTGGTTATAATTTTGTAATTATGGTATTGTAATATGTATGCCTATCTATGCAACTTGCTTTCCTCCCACAAAAAATAAAAAAGATAAATAATAATAATAATAAAGGAGACCAGAACTGCCTCATCAGAAAAAGAAAAAGAAAAAGAAAAAAGAAAAAAATATACCTGCCACTATTGTGAGTACTCAGGGGATTTGCTTTATATTTTTATTTCTGTACCTGCATTCACATATCTATACATACATGACACCCATGAAGTCAGAAGTTCTATCCATTAGTGTGGGAGAAATTGCAGGTGCCTCCTGAGACTTTAACTCTTAGGAGAAAGTATGAAACAAAATTCTTTCTCAGTAGGCCAGGATACAAGTTTGAAAAGTTCTTCTAGACTGCAGAGGTATGAGGAAGGTTAGTTGAAGGTCAAATTGTGGAGAACCAAGACACCTTGTCTGTGGCCTGTAGACAGCAAGGAAAACTCTAGAGTTATAAACAGGGGAGTGATGACCAAGGGTGTAGGAAGGGTACTTTAAGGTGGGGTGGAGAACAGGTTCCCAAGGTGGCAAAGACTGTGGTAGGTTGTTTTAATCCTCCATGGGGATGAGGAGACCTGAGCTAAGGAAGTGAAGGAGAGTGACTGGGTGTGGAGCTAGGCACTAGAGGACACAGAGGATGTTCAGTTCTCCCACTTAGGAGAATTGGGAAGAGGCTAATCAATGGCCAACATGGAGAACAGAAGAAAAGCATTTTTGAGGAGATCATGGCAAACTCAGTTGGGGATATTAAATTCATAGTGCCTAGGAAGGCCTCCCTGCACCCCAGGCCCCCGAGATCTGCTAAATTGTTGTTAAATAGTAGTCTGTTTCTTGGGGGGATAGCAGTTGAGACTGGACATAGTCAGGTGGAGACTGAGGCCCAGGAAAGAGATGTATCAAATCAGGGAGGCCTCACCCCAGCAGGAAAAGAGAACATAGTGAGAGCTCAGCTTGCAAGGGGTTCTTTTTCCACCACATCCCAACCAACAGATGCCAACACTGGGAAGCAAATCAACTCCCAGATTGTCAGTTTAACAGGCCTCACAGGCTTCTTCTGAACCAGCCCAGGGCCTGCCATCTAGTGCCCTGGCTCCCTTTCAAAGCTTTGCTAGTCGTGAACTAGAATACCATTGCTAACCACTGACCACGCGGCCCAACCCTCCCTCTGATCTCCATCCATGGTGGGCAGCCTCCCTTGCCTGATTTCTCCCTCCCAGATGAACTTGAGACTCCATCAGAAAGACCAAGCTGAGGGAGACCCTTTGCTTTGATCTTCCAACCACACAGTATCATGGAGCAGCTCCTGTACACAGCCAGGTGTGTCTAATGATAGCTGAGTGGCCAGTTTGGAGACATGGCCTCCTTTCTTCTGGTCTTCAGGGTACACATCAACTTGAACTCAACAGGGATATTTTTCAGCAAAGAAGTTTAGCATAGTGATTATGTTTAACCAACCCAGTCCCCCTCATTTCTGATTTCTGTGCCTTTTAACTCAAGGATGTTGGGGAACAAGTACCAGTGCAGAAGGGGTTAAGAACACCTGGGATTGCAAAGATGTGAAATTTACATATAAATAAAAAATATATATTATTAAAAAAAAGAAATAAATGTAAACTTGAAATAAACCTGGGTAACCAAATAAAAATTAAAAAAAAAAAAAGAACACTGAGGACTTATTTTAATTTGCATTTTTAGTTGGGGGAGGTCAGGAAAGGTTGTGACAGAAGAGGTTAATTTTATCTTGCTCCTCAATTGTCTTGATCCAGAGGAGGTGTTCTCTCTTCTCTTCTCTCTTCTCTTCTTCTGGTAAGGGACCAGCTAGCAAGCAGTCATTTCAGGATCTACAAGTTTGCAGCTTGGTTTAAACTAAATTTCTCTCCCTCCACTTCCAATTGTAATAGCATAACAAGAGTCCCCATGATGGTACATGTGGCTGAGTCCAGTGAGTACATACATGTGTGAGTGGGCGTACTGGGACCTGGGAAGAAAGTATAAAAGGGTGGCATCCCATGAAGAGAGTATGGGAAAGTAGAACCTATGGAAGAGCACAAGAGAACACCCAGAGAAAGCATGAAGGTTCCTGGGAGACTGGAGGCCTGGGTCCCCAGGCACTGGCCCTGGCTCTGGCCCTGTCCTGCCTGTTGTGTCTGTGTAACTGCTAGAACCAATAAAGTACCTGTGCAGATTGTTGAGCCTGAGCCTGATGTCTGCACTACAACTGGTGTCACAATCAGGCTGCTTTCCCTACAATTGGCGACTAGGATGGGATAGTTCAATGCAGACAAGACACACCAAGTGGCATTAATGCAGGATGTCTCAATTACAGACATAAGATAAAAGAACGGAGGAGGCAAGCACCTGTGGCCAAGAAGAAAGTCAAATCTCCTTAAATTCTAAGGAAAACTCAGTAGGTATGGCAGTGTGGTGAAAAGGCTGAGGCCTGGCCTCTCAGTCAGATGCACAATGTTTCATCCCAACTTCACCACTGTTTACTGGGTGGCCCTATCCAAGCAGAAATAACCACACTGACCCTTGTTCTTCTCCTCCACAAACAAGGGGAAATAAAGAACATCATGAAAGCCGGGTTATTTTACCTGCCAGAGAAAATATACATACAGCAACGCACACACGGTGGGTACTCAGTATTTTACAACTTGGATTGGATTTTCCATTTACTTCTGTTTTGCTGTACACATAATAAAGCCCCAAAGCACTTAGCTCTGGTTTCTATTACAGTTCAAAATGCATTCAAATCTGACTGGGAGCGAGTGCAGATTCTCAGGGTGAAAAACAAACTCCATTGTCTGCTTGTTTATAATTAGTGACATATTACCCATTACATCTAGGACTGGCTGTGACTGCTGAGAGAAACAAAGGCCCTGTGAAGTGTCTCCTTTGTGCTCTGGTTTAAGCAGCAATGTTTTTATGACACCAACATCCTTGGTCACTGTAATAGAATCAAAATCATAGTCCAGGTCCCAGGGAAAATGCCCAACACCCAGGGACCCTTGGGGAATGTAAATGAGGGGACTTTTCACTTCAAAGAAAAGCCAAAGCCAATCCTTTGTATTTCCATGATGTCTCCAATGCTTACCATATTGCCTCTCTAAGTACAACCTCCATTCCCTCTGTTGGACCAGAAGGAGCTTTATTAAACTCTCTGTGTTGGGAGCCTCTCAAAAGCCCAGGCAACCATGTTGTATTTGTTAATCAAGACAGTGAGGACAGCAGAGCAGTGTCCTGTGGTAAAGTCTATTTGGCAAATGAAAAGGCCCCACCACCTGCAGATCTTTTACAAGCAACACGAATCCATTTACACCATCTCATCTGGAAGCGAGAGGAGTCTGAGTGGGAGATGACTGTGCACAGAGGCAGATAGGAAAGATCTGTCTACACCAGGCCCACATCCTGTGGCGATCTGTCTAGTCAACTTTGGGACTTCAGTGTCCAAGTAGCAGAGTTCTTGGCTACACTTAAAGGCACTAAATGACATGACTTTTTGACTTTCGTTCTCACCTTGTTACAGAAGTAGCTCAGTAATCCTAAAGACAAGAGCAGTAAAATTCACTTCAGTCAGAGACCCCACAAGTAAAGTCTCCAGCTGGTGTTAAAAATGCCTCCTAGCAATTCATCTGTGCTGGGCAGGCACATGGTTTAAATACACTGAGGAACCTGTCACACTTAGTAATTTAAGAACATGTCATGACCACTTAACAGATACCTGGGCGAGTATCCTTAGGGCTTTTAAACAGAGTTGGATCTATCAGCCAGGATCCTAGAAGGAGAGTCAGTCCAAAAGGGAAACTGAAAGTAGTGTCATGAAGGGACTGTTCCCACTGTGGGCAGTGCCAAGAGGATGCTAAGGGGTGGCACAGCCCCGGAGGACAGGCAGCTGTGGAAGGCTGTCACCACCTGTGTTTGCTTTCTACTGCAACCATAACAAATGACCTCAAATGTTGTAGTTTAAAACATCGGGTGATACTTCAGGGTCCTCAGCTTAATCTCAAAGCTGAAATCAAGGTGACCGCAGGCTTATGTTCCTTTCTAGAGGCTCAAATATGCCTTTCTTGCAGCTCAAATAGGTTGTTGTACTATCCAGTTCTTTGCAGCCCTCCGTTTCCTTGCTGACAGTCAGCTCAGAACTGTGCTTTCCTTCTTGAGCTTCTTTCGGGCCCCCACTCCTCAGAACCAGCCTTGGATCCTGCTCACACTTGCAGTCTCTGTGATTTATTCCATTGTGATATCTCTCTTACTCCAGCTGAAGAAAGTTCTCTGCATTTCAGGATTCCTGTGATTAGATCAGCCCCTCCTAGATTATCTATCTGGCCTTAAAGGACTATAACCTTCATCAGGTCCTGTAACTCACTCTTTCACAGACTCCAGGGCTCAGGATGTGATAATCTTTGGGATCCACCCTGCTCTCTCTCTCCACCCCAAGCTGAAAGGACCAAGGGAAGGAACTTTTACAAGAATGTAGCAAAAATAACCTGGTAGGAGCTGAGGCTGTAGGTAAACAACTAGTCCCAACTGCACCTGATATTGAAGGGGAGGGGAAGAAAATCTCTGAGATCATTCTCTGAAGTCCTGCCACTGACATCCACTGCCTGGCCCAGAGGACATGGAGAGACAAGAGACTTCTATAATGGAGTCCACTGAGTTCTGCCTCCCCAGCACAGACTGGGGCAGATGAGGGCAGAGGATGAACTCTAGGGACAAAAGTAAAATGGCTGGCATGTAAGGGTATCAAGTGAATCTAAGCTGTATTCCCCTTAGGATACAGACATTTTTAGGCAAGCCTGGAAGAATAAATAATAGCACAGTCCAACAGGGCACTGTTTACATGAGAAACTTGAGTCTTGACAAAGAATGCTTCCCAGGGGTAGGATAAATGGAGGTGGGGATGTTGGTTTAAGGACAAGGTCCTGGTAAACCAAAGGGAGGCCTGGTTCTAAGATCAGTCCATTATCTGGCACTGACATCAAACCCTGACCCATTCCACTGGGCTCATACCCAAGCCTCTGTCCCAGAGGGCTCCGATAAAGAGCAAGAATGGGATACTGAGAGTGTGAAGGGCAGAGCCTGGCAGCAGCAGCTGACAGTGGGGATGGCAACTGTAGTTTGGAAGCCACAGGATGAACTAGAGGTGCTTTTTTAGTGTCTATACTAGGGACATTGTTGTAGACCCTCTATGGAACATGAAAAAATCTGGAGCAAGATTGGTGCTGTTGCCTTTTGAGTGGCTAGAGCTATCAGCATACTGAGCTGGAGCAGGAATGGAGGGAGGCAGTGAGTCCAAAGAGCAAAATCAAGGGGACTGTTGATGGGACACCAAAGAACTGAGATTTCTACAGGGAGGATGAGGAGGTAGAACTAGAGGAATGTTCTTTTGTGTCTGTTATTATTAGCCCATTCTTGCCTACCGCCTGGGAAACATGGATTTACATATAAAGAGCGGTGGGCCAACATCTATAGGTTCCTCAGGGTCCATACCCTTAAATGCATTATGGAAGAGTATTAGAATAAAGGTGTGGGTGGGAGAGAGAATTCACTACAACTTAGGAATAGACAAAGCAGGGGTGCTTTCAAATCGCAGGCCCAGAAGGGCAAAGGGCGAGACTGGTTATCAATCTACCCAGAGGTATATGGACTTCCCACAAGAGTGGTAGACTTCAGGGAGTGAAAGCGGCCACCAGGTAGGTGAGGAACTGGGAGCAGGAAGAGTAAATCTCCTGATCACCCTTTTTTGAGTTTCTCTGGACAGATGCCTTAAGTTGGGCAAATCCAAGTCAGTTTCTCTGAGCAAGCGAGAACAATGGAAGGGGTTTGAGAATGTACCTGAAGGGGCAAATCAAATCTACCAAAAATAGTCATTGGAGAGAAACATTCTACCCTAGTCTCCTAGTATAATGTAATCTACCTCATGCATGAGATACACTCAGTAGGGTTTCATCTATTACAAGGCTCACTCCACTGATTATAGGCAAAAGACTAGAAACAATCAGGTCTACTCTGATGTAATTAGCATTTTACTATGGATTTTTTTTTTTTAGGGCTTGGAAAACTTAGCATAAAGCCAAATTATCTGGGGTACCAGAGTCTAAGGTAGGTTGTGTCGGGTCAATGCTTAAATTTGCCACAAGAAGATCAGTTCTGATGTTCCATGTGTAGTAGGAGGTTCCTGGGACCTGAATCAGTGCAATGGAGTGAAAAGCCACTAAAGCAATTCCATAGTGGCCCAAGTTCCTCAAATTTGAGCAAATGCTTAACCACGCAATGGAAAAGAATATGGGAGATGTTGCCATATGGGAGATGTTGGCTTGCTGCATATACAGTTGATCCCTTCCTTCTTTGAAGCAAAATATTTCCCACTGGGTGAAAATTTAAAACTCTGACCATTTAATTCTGGGGTACATTTTTTTTAATAAAGGAGAAACTCCAGTTTGTGTGTTTTTCTCTAGATCTGAGACTTTCTGACATTATGTATTTTTCTGTTGTGAGTTTTTTCCTCCTCAGTAACACAATAAACTCTTTGTTGTTCAACATTCTATTAACCACAACCCTCCAGTAACCAGCACATCTGTAAATCTCCAGTACAATAATTGTTGTTCATAATCATGACCTTGGGGCTCTGTGTGGTCTCAAATGCCTTCTGAGCCATCAAAGAGAACGCACTCAAGTGAGTTTGCTTTCCCTGAGCTCACATTAACCAGACTCAGAGGGCAGGAGTCCAAACAAGTGCTAGGTAGAAGAAAAAGAGGAGGGTTCAAATTTGCCACAGGTGACTCGCTGAGTGAAAAAAACTACATCTCTGAGAGCTTCCTCTTCTCTGTGGCTTTCTTCATGGACAGAGTGGACATAACCAAATTACTGGTATATGGCTTTTGAAAATAGATAGGTGTAAAAGCAGCTGCCAGTATACCCAATTAAACCATTGCTGTCTCTGCCATATTTGTATTGTACATTGGCAAATTAGAAGTAGTTAAAAAGCTTTTAGAATGTGAAACTTTCTGAGCTTACAAGTGGGTGAGACATACTCTATCCTTTGGCTGCTACTACGTTAGAGTTCCCATCTGCTAACCACACAAACTGCTTGTCCATTTCCAGACCTCAGAGTGGACAAAACCAAGTCTCACAGGGAATGCCCCTCTCCTTTTGAGAAAATCTCTGTATTAGTCACAGCCACTCAATAGAACAAAAGCATACAAAGAAACAAAGAAGGAAGAGATGGAGAAATCAACTGAATTTTTAGAGGAAATTTATGACCAGACTGATTAGGATTCCAATATTCAAATTCAGTCCTTAAATGTGACACCACAGACAAAACTGGATAGTGTATCCATATAACAGGTAAGTTTCCTTCTGGAAAAGAACCAACTTAGGATCCTATGGCTAGTTTACATACAAGCCAAGTTCAATAATCACCAAAGACTGGCTTTGACAGGCAATGTGTTAACTGGCTCATTAGCAAATAGGGAAAAAAATCATTTTAATTAGGGGAGAATAAAATATGATTTCATGAGTAATTAATAGGAACATCCCTTTACATGAGAAGTGAAAAGTTTGACTTTTAAAAAAGATATAAAACCAGGATACCACTATTCCTACAGATGGAGATAAGCTAGTCCTTAGAAGGATATTTTCAAGTATGTTATGATAAAGTTGTGCTCCCACTCATTGACCTCCTCTCCCCTGTTATATTTGTATAACAATTTATAGCATCTTATGATTTTCCACTTAACATCTCAGAAGGGCTGAGATAAGTGAGAAAATACATGTTTGCAACAGTGGCCTGTTTTGGTCTATGACCTGAAAAGGTTTTTTGATGTAGGTACCATACTTCCTAAAGTTTAACATCAAATCTGACTCTGAGATCTTACAGATCTTGCATCTCCCAAATTCCATATTTTCCATCCAATGTCCAACATCATTCCATTCAATTAATGTTTCTCAACTGGGATGCTGTTGATGTTTGGAAAGGAACAATTCTGAGTGGAAGTAGTTGGATATTTAGCATGTTTACCCCCTATCCACTAGATGCCAGTAGCACTCCCACCATCACCAAGAGCCTGCAGCACTATCACATTTACAAACATACCCTACCAGTGCACTCTGCCTTCCCAGTGTGAACCACTAGCTCCTTCATATGAAGCCTCCAAAGCAACAATAAGAAAGCCAATTAGAACATTCTGGTCACTCATCTCCCTGTGCTCTCTACATAAAACAGCAAGCTTAAAGAGTTATAGATGATACAAAGATGATACTAAGGATCTTGCTTAGCTAGATATTTACCTTTTAAAAAATTCAATGGTACATGGGAAGTCTGATTCATATACTGTCATTTTCTCAACTCTCTTATCTTGGTTTCCCTAGGATTCCTCATGATCAACTCCCTGTTGCACTGTCTATGAACTTCTACCTGAAGTTTGGTTTTACTCTGCTTCATTTTAAACAAATATCACAAGAAGGTTTTTGCCTCCAGACAAGGCTCTCCCTTACTTAACTGATTTCACACTCTTCTCCAAAAGTCAACCACTGCTAGCCTCACCTTCTCAGACAGTGATAGAGACCTCCCAAAGCAAGCTGCCCTCAATTCTTTTCCACTTTATATATGTCAGCTACTCCATCAAGATGAGGACTCTTTCTCTTCCCTTTGAGTCTGGGTTGGCTTTACATTTTATTTGGACCAATGGAACATGACAGAAATATAGCCTGGTAACTCCCAAGACTAAAAAAAGCTCCTGCCATATAGGAAGTCAGACTACTCTGACACCACTATGTTCTGAGGAAGCCCAAGCCAACCACATGGAGAAGTGACAGGAAGCAGCAGCAAGTCAATAGGCACATGAGCATAGTCTCCTTAGGCTGTCAGCCCAGTTACCAGCTGATTTCATATGGAAAAGATATCTCAAATGAGTCCTTGAATTTCATATGGAGAAAATATCTCAAATGAATCCATGGATTTCACATGGAGAAGATAACTCAAATGAGTCCAGAATTTTGGAAAATATTAAGCGGGTGTTTTAAGTCACTAAATTTTTGCAAGACTTTGTTATATTATAATATTACTATATTACTCACAAGGGGTTTTTGCCTCCAGACAGGACTCTCTCCTACTTAACTGATTTCATGCCAATCTAGCCTCATCTTCTCAGTAATATATATATATATATATTATATATTACTATATATTGCATTACTATATATGGCAGTATATATACCAAATCAGGTACAACCAGAATGGCAGTAACAATACCAAATCAGGCACCATTTTGGCAATGTTTTTAAAAAATGTTCTAATTTTTTTTAAAAAATTGCATGAGCAAGTTTATATGCCGTTTGAAATCTGGACACATCAATATATAGTAATATATTGCATATATAGTAATGCAATATATAGTAATTATATATATATATATATATATATATATATATATATATA
Organism: Uropsilus gracilis; assembly: GCA_004024945.1. Lineage (NCBI taxonomy): Eukaryota > Metazoa > Chordata > Mammalia > Eulipotyphla > Talpidae > Uropsilus > Uropsilus gracilis. The sequence continues at coordinate 4,251 of PVHY01027701.1, read as the reverse complement.
AATGCATATATAGTAATGACCTAAAGCACAGGCCAAGGACTTTTTGTTTTAATAAAGTAAAACTTGATTCCAGGCTGCATTTGGGGCTCAAATATCTTCAGTGGGCAGGACTTGATTAAGAAGTCTTCCAACTCATACCAGGAAAAGAAGAGAGGTGTTGTCTACTGCCACTCTAACTGTGGCACTAGCCCACATCCACTGACATGTCTCAAAATTCTTCTCAGTAGGATTTCTTACCCCACAACAAATCCTTACTTCACTTTTTCAAAGGAAGGAGGGTTTCCCTGTTACCCTAGTTATATTCTCTTCTTTCTTTACAAAGGACACAAAATCACCTGTGGTTTAGCTTCCTAGGAATCGGCATTCTACTCTTGTGGATTTGCTAAGTCCTAATTTACCTAGTAGATGAAATTTTTCTTCAAGGGATGTCTTGACAACCACTTTCGGAATTCCATTCTGTTACTCCAGAAATCACTTTTCCCTGAGGTATTGATTCATGTTTAAATGAAGCAAGCATACAATTGGTATGAGTTAGTTTACTTATGAGCATAAGTTGTTTATCTCGCATATTTCTTAAAAATATCCCAGAGTTTACATTTTCAGTACCAAAACATTTTTGTTATATCTATATTTTTATGTTTTATTAAGCTAAAGGAGTTCACCATCATGTGAAAAACAGTGAAAGGTGATGAACTGTCTGCTGTTATCGTTACAGATCACTGCGATTCACCTCACAGAGCTTTCAAGTACTTCCCAATCTCTGTTATATAGCCTTACCCCTTAGCAAATCTCTTTGAAACCAGAATGGCAGTAACAATACCAAATCAGGCACCATTTTGGCAATGTTTTTAAAAAATGTTCTAATTTTTTTAAAAAAATTGCATGAGCAAGTTTATATGCCGTTTGAAATCTGGACACATCAAAGTCCAAGATATATTAGCCTATTTAAAGGATTATTCTTACCAATCAGTGACTGCTACTTTTGGTGATAGTATTTACTGTCCCATTCCGAAGTTCACATTAGAAACTCTGAAAACACTCTGAAGACTTACTTATAGAGGCCACATGTGCCTATCAGAGAGGCAGAAGGAAAGAATTGAAATCATGTTGATGAAATCAAAGTCAAAGTTTAGGGAAAGAATTGAGGCTGTTGAGCTGAGATTTATTCTTATCAATATTTTAAGTGGCGCTAACACTGAACTGGAAATGAACACTATCATTCCCAGATTGTATGAGTAAGTGGCAAGGCATGAAAAGGAGTGAAAAGTCTCATGCGCCACAGACATCTAGAGTAAGGATGGCTTATTTGACTTATCAGCCTGGCAGTTTGGGAAAACTTTCAGGTCTCTAGTTCTATCCTCAACAGAAATACACCTGGGCTTATCCAGGCTCTGTGGGTGGGTTAGTTTAATGAGCTAAAACATTACTAATGAGACAAGTGCAACACCTCACCCCTCTGTGAGTTCACATACATCTTCTCAGTTAAGCTTCACAACAGCCCAGGGAGGTAGAAAACAATCAGAAATTAAGGAAAGAGAATCTCAACAAGTTAAATAATTTGCTTAAGGTCATTTGTTCCTCTAATGAGATACCCTGGGATTTGAACTCTGATCTGGTGACTCAGACACTCTTCTTGCTCACATCACAGCCTCTCTGAAGTCAAAATCAAAGACTATTGTTAGATTATCTCTGTACCAATCACAGACCCCACTTCTAATCCTGGAAGATAACTGCCAAATGCTCACCCTGGGTAATGGAAATTAGATAGGGAACTGTTGATGGGTAGAGAAACACACCTAGCTACAAGTCGATGGTGGGTCTTGCTCACTTCTCTATCCTAATACTTCACCCACACAAACACATACTCTCTCTACTGAACCATAACGTAATACATGGCAGATGCCCATGATATTTGCTGAATTTGATTTTAATGAATAAGGATGATGATGATTATAACAACACTAAAAGCAACAATAAAAGTTAAATTTTGTTGAGTGATTTAATACATAATAGACACTGTTTCTATACACTAGGTACTCTATAACGAGTAACTCTTAGGTACACATATTCTACAGGGGAACTACTTTTCACTATCTCATTTTACAAGTGAGAAAACTTAGGCACTAACATTTCTTAAGAATGTTAAAGAACTTGTCCAAGGTTATACAGCTAGCAAGGATCAAAATTTAAAATCAATTTGAATCAGGTTGCCTTTAGTACCTATATCCTTAACCATCTATCATTACTCCTCAATATACTATTAACTACTTGGTCCACTTGTTAAAAATACTCTTTACAGTGGGAGTCTAGTGTACTCTAGACAATTTGGGTCAGGATCCAGAGCCCTGTACTTTCCTAAACATCCCCCATGAGATTCTTATGATGATAAACACTTTGCTTCCTTTTACTGTCTATCACTACTGAAGAAACCCTTTCAAGAGTTCATGTGAGCACTAACAGAAACAAGAGTTTAGCAGAGGAAGAATGAATTTATTTCTGCATACAAAAAACATAAGTCTCCATGGAAAAAGTCATTATTTTGTTCTTTCTCCCTCCAACACTCATAGCTCAAAAGAAGATGGTGAGGATAGATGGTGCAAGAATTGTATTTCCTTTGGAGTTCTTAGTTACCCAAGACTTCCTCAACCTACTATTATATTATATAACTTTTCTAATGCAGATTTTTTTTGTCTGATGCTTCAGAACTTTGAGCCGAAGGGTACATTCTTGGATGAAGCAGAGGATGTCCTTGTTCTCTCCATAGGAAAGGGAAAACACAGAGGATTGTGAGTCTTGCTCACTGAACATGAAGGATTCAGCAAGACAATAGTGGATGCTGGATGTTGTATCAGTCTTGGTCTTCTGAGAAGTGGATACCCAAGTAAGATTAGGCATGAGAGAGGTTTGTTAGGTAAAATGGAGATAAAGAAATTGGAGGAAAGCCAAGAAAGTCTTCAGGTTGTGATGTGCATCTGACACTTGTGAAAGGAAGGGGAGAAAGAAGGATTTAATTGGAAAAATGTTCAACTGCAGCAAAATCCAGAGAAAGCATGGACAGAGCTTATTAGGAGTTTCCATGCAAAGACTGACTGGTAGAAGAGTCTTGTGTGTACAGGATGGCTCAGATCTAATACTACTACTATGTTTAGTCACCATCAAGGTAAGGTTTAGAATGAGAGTGGCCTTGATGAGAATGTATGCTGGATCCACAGATATGGCAGGTAGAAGTCCTCAGTCAGCTCTATTGTCTGTATCAGGGTTTATTAGAGGTGCTCTGAAGGGAACCCCTTCTTAGTCATGTCATATACACATGGATAAGGAATTTCTATTTCATTCTGAAAGCAAACTACAGTTTCTAAAAAGGACATGGAAGCAACTGAAATGTCCCAAAACAGATAAATGCATGAAAAAAGATGTGGTATATATACACAATGAACTATTACTCATCAATTAAAAACAACAAATTGGATGATTTCATGATAACATGGGTGGACTTAGAAGAAATCATATTAGCAGAAACAAGTCAAAAAGAAAAAGACAGAAACCAAATGGTTTCACTATAATATGGGACATGGTAAAGATAAACAAAAAGTCATGAAGAAAAGTCAAAACAAGCTAACAACCAAATTAAAGTACACAACTCGGGTTCAGGGCAGGAGGCCAGGACAGGGTGGAAACAGTCAGGGAGGGTAGGGGAGTGAACCCCGGAGATCACAAAGGTGTGAAATTTATATATAAATAAATTATTTAATTTTAAAAAAATCAAAACAAAAAAAATGGAATGTGGAGATAAAGATATTAGTCAGTAGGTTACTGCAAAAAAAATCAGGGAAGAATAGAAAAGAACTCACATAAGGAGGAGAATGTGAGGAGGGAGGCCAAAAGACTCAAAAGAACTTAGAAGTTAAAAATGTTGGCTGTTCAGTCAGGTTAGGTGGCATGCACGTGCAATCCCAGTTATCTGGGATGCTGAGTCCATAGGTCCGAAACAACTTTGGGCAACATAGCAAGACCTAGTCTCTTAAAAAAAAAGAAAACTAATTTTTTTTTTAAATGTTGGCTGTTCATATGATACCATGAAGAAAATGAAAAGACAAATCAGAGCCGGGCACGGTGGCTCGTGCTTGTAAGCTTCAGCCTATGAAGCGGCCGGGGCTAGGGATCGCGGTTCGAGTCCCACCTGGGGCCCGTAGCGAGACCTAGTTCCAAAAAACAGCTGGGCGTGGTGGCGCGCGCCTGTCATCCCAGCTA
>PVHY01027700.1:0-15953 GCA_004024945.1 Uropsilus gracilis | reverse complement strand
TTTGTCTAAAACATTTTCTGAAATCACCAAAATAGTTTTCAAGTCTTCCTTTTTTTGTTTTGTTTTGTTTGTTTCTATAACAGGGGCGCAAGAGGGGGAAGATGAGAACTTAAAGAAATAACTACTCAGAGTTATTAGCTTTCCCTCTGATACCCTTATGCCTCTCTTTCCACTCTAAATAGGTACAACCACTATTAGCGTTCAAGTTTAATACCTGTTAACACACTTTCAAAAATAAGTTATAAACATTTGAATACTAAATTGTACATTATAACTTACATTTACGTGTAATTGTAAGTTTATAATTTATACTATTTTTGTCTCTTATCTGATTCAGGTACAAATCAAGACCTATCAGCTCCTACTTTCCATTTTTCAGTATCCAAATCCAGCTGTTTCCTACCCATATATACATTCTTTAGTATCCTCTATTGTGGAAAAACTGCGGGAAATAGACAAGAGAAAACCTGAAGACAGTACTGAGCTTCAGATATTTCAAGAAGGCATAAAAGTTTTGGGAGCACTGGTAGCCATTGCAGAAGAACAACATCGTAAGTGTCAGCATTAAATTTATATTAAATCAGACTCTAAAATCAGATATTTAGTGTTAATTTAAAACAAATTAGTCATTTAACATTGTTGACATAGTCCTTGAAATGTAGGTATTATGTGAACCCTAAGTATTGATGCTTAGTTTCAATTTGTAAGAAGTGTTGGAAAAATCATTTGCCCTTTAAGTGGGGGGGAAATATGTACAAATCAGATGCATTTACAACTTTGTATAATGAGCATTTACATCCCTAAACCTGGGACTTACATCATTTGTTTTACTTTTCAGGCTCTCAGCTGGTGGCCTGTCTTCTGCCCATCCTCATTTCCTTCCTTTTAGATGAGAATACTTTGAGATCAGCAACTTCCATAATGAGAAATTTACATGATTTTGCTTTGCAAAATCTTATGCAGATTGGGCCTCAGTATTCATCAGTTTTTAAAAGTGTAATGGCTTCTTCTCCAGCCCTGAAAGCCCGCCTTGAGGCTGCCATAAAGGGTAATCAAGAGAGTGTCAAAGTGAAAACAACATCTAAACATACTAAGAACTCTGGAAAGAATTCAAGCATCCAATTAAAGACCAATTTCCTGTGATTTTTTTTTTTTTGTAATAGTAAGCACCTTAATAAAGTACTTGTTCATTTCCTTCTCTTTGGAAACAAAAGTGACATTTTAAACACAAGTGCACTTGGAGGTCTGGTTGATTGTTTTAACTTAAATAACTAACTTTTCAAAGTAATATAAAACAATGTTTGTGTGCGTTTTTTTTTTTTTTTTCCCATTTAATAAAACTGCAGAACTCTGTTAGAATTCTTGCCAGGATTTCAAGAAAGCACTAAAAAACTGAACTTACTAAATAATCCACTGCTTTAAAAATGAAATGTATTTCTCACAGCCCATACACACATGGTATTAAATATGATAGCAGAGATCTCTCAGCAGATACTCTAGTATAAATATCTACATTTATGTTGTACCCCAGTTGTAATTAAAAATTCTGCTTTATCCAATAATTGTATTAACTCTCCTCGACATCTCAACATAAATGATTGGCGAGCTATTTAGGAAAACTTGGTTTAGAATTATCCAGTATCTAACAGAACAGGTCAGTTATGGCCCTATAGTGTGTCATAAGCTTTGGTATCTACAAATATGACTTTTCACCATCTTTTGATTTCATTTGTATTGGATTCAGAAAATTGAGATTTTGCTTGTTTTATATAGAAAAAAACATATGCTCAGTTTCTCATGGATTTTCTGTTACTTCTGTTCCTAACAATTTTGTTCATTTTCCTTTGTGGCAAACATACTGATGAGTTCAATATAGATACATATCTATATTTAGATCTATTATGAGTTTATATAAATGTCAAATTTAGTACAAACAGATCTTTGGTGAATACAAGGCTTTTTTAACATGAACATTATAAAATAGAAAAAAATGTAAAGATTAACGTCATTAATTAAAAATAGTTTTAACTGTCATTGACTGTTCACTGTTATACTCTGAATCAAGTACTATGTTAAAACAGCATTTTTCTGTTAAAAATTAAAAACTGAAGTGATAGGGGCATATTCAGAATTCAGAGAACATTTGGAGTTAAGCAGGAGCAAGGTATGCACTCTTTTTTTATGATGTTTATATATATAAATGTATATATATACACATATACTCTTGTAAATTGTTGAAAATGAAAACATTTTCGAATTCTAACACTACAGTCAATTTTTCTAATTTACATAAATAAAGTTAATTTTCTTTATCATTCTTGTCATTGAAATTAATTTGTGCACAAAAGCTTACTGGGCAGTTTCAAAGGTTGCAGAAAATCAGTTCTCTGGAGCAAATGACACCCTGTTGCTGCAACTGGGCTTTTTTTCTAAGAGGAACCTTTTCTTTGGCTCATTCATTGCAGTGGTTCAGATTCTCTGTTTCAAATTGTCTCTGAGTTTGGGTATATACATATATACTTACTGTGTTCCTGCCTTGAATGCCCTTCTTTGTCCTTATGCTATATGACAGATACTCCCCCATACCCTAGTCTTTTAGGGCCTAATGTTTTAGGCCTGGTCACTTTCTCTTAGTACTTCCTGACAATTCTCCCTTTCCTCCATGGCAAGCAAATGTGACTGCTATTTAATCTATGTTCCAGTTATGCTTTACACATTAGGTACTTAATCATTGTTGGGTTGCACTGGTGTAGATGAATTTTAGCTCAAAAATTTACTCCTTTACTAAGGCAATGATGGACTGGGTTCTTGAAAAAAAAATTTTTAATCACGTTCCCTTACAACACTGTATAGTTTCAGGTGTACAGTTTTTCGTCTCTGCGGCTATCTCACACCATGCCCATCGCTAAATGTTCAGTCACCATCATTTTTTTCTATTAACTAATCAGCCTCCCTTTACCTATTTTCTCTCCACTCCTGTTTGGCAGTCACCAGTCTGTTGTCAGTCTAAGAATGTTTTGTCCTTATATCTTTGCATTCTCAAGATAAGTGAAATAATACAGATTTGTTTTTTTTAATTTCACTTAAATCGCCTTAACATGTATCCATGTTTTCACAAATGGCAAGGTTTCATCTGTTTTATAACTCAGTAATATTCTATTATATATAATAATGCAATCATTTGATCTTGGGATGTTTTATTTTGTTCATTTTTGGTTTCATTAAGTTTATTCTTAAAAATTAAGTTTTTAACTCATCACAGTGGTATGCTATCCTGAATTATTTGCATTAAAGTTGCTATATGGATGTCAATAGTTATGAAAAAGATAAGCCCAATATCATGAAATTGGAACTATCCTACAGGTTTTTGGTTTTTTTTAATGTATCCTTTGTTTAATACAAAGTGAATTTAGTAAATATACCCTTATTGGTGAGTAGATAAGGCTTAACTGCTGGGACTAGAAACCCTCTCTTTGATCCTAGGGTTCATGCTAGAAACAGAAAAAGTACTCTAGTGATTCTGATTCCATTTAAGTATAGTTTTTCTCTCAGTGCATCAGGTTTCTTCAGGAGCCACCCTCATCCCTTAAGTTACTTTCAGTTAAACATTTTTCCAATTCCTAGCTAATATAGTAGACTTTTAAATTGCCTTTATAATTTTTATGGGATTATATATTGATGTAAGTACTGATTTATTTAAAGGTAAGTAGTTAAAACTGAAAATACATTTAAAATTCTTTGTGTTTCATTTTAATGAGTTTCTAGCTGTGTAAAGCAATTGCACTTTAACTCTACAAATCAGCTATTTTGATTTGCAACTTGAGAGAAATAGAGTAGTACAGTATTTGTTTTGACATTGTATTTTTTAAAAAGAGACCAAACTGCTAAAACTATTAGTTGAGTCTTATTTAAACCACTGCTTAAAAACTGATTATGAAAGATTTAAAAAGTAACTTGAATATAACAGATTTTTATTAATGGTGTATTACAGCTAAATCTTATTTCTGTTAAACAGACCTGACCCTCAAATTAAGGGGAATATTAAAGCATTTAAACGGACACAAATGCTATGGAAAGAAGTAATGTGCAAGTGGCCTCAGGAAAAAAAAAATGGCATATTCAACCTAAACTGAGGCTTTGCTGAACCATGAAGCTTGTGGACCTCTGTTTCTGTTGGTTACTTGTTTCTGATACTGCCTAGAAGGGCTTTGTATTTTATAATCAAATACTAAAAAAGTGCTCACCATTTCCTGAATGTCCAGAGTGATTGGTCTTACACTTTTCTTCCCCTAGAATGTTGGATACTGAAAACATACCATGTAGACTTTGTTTAAAAACAATCGCTTTTTAAAATTAGATTTTCTAAATTATGGAAATGCTTTTGTTGCAGTAGTCAACAGACCTATTATGAGTCAATATCAAATGAGAAGTGGTTAGACCATGTAGTTCCTATTCTCCAGTCAGCTGTATTGTTACTCTGCCATTTGCTACATTTTTCATTGCAGTGCTTAGCCTTTTCATTACTAAAATGACCATTTTGATTTTTCAATATTGTAAAAAATTTTACAAGTTTATGTAAAATTATTTACCAAATGAAGTTGTTTCCTTAGTTGTTCTTGACATAATACTGGAACTTAACACCCTTCCACCTGTCTCTTGGCAAATATGCCCAAACCATTTTTATTTGTTTGTTTGTTCATTCATTCATTCATTCATTCATTCATTCATTCATTCATTCATTCATTCATTCATTCATTCATTCATTCATTCATTCATTCATTCATTCATTCATTCATTCATTCATTCATTCATTCATTCATTCATTCATTCATTCATTCATTCATACTAGGTCTCGCTATTCTTGCCCATGGAACCGCGGGCTCACGTTGCCCGGGGTACCACAGACTCAAGCAATCCCCAGCCTCGGCTTCCAGGTAGCTGGAATTACAGGTACGCGCCACCACGTCCAGCTATTTTTGGGGGGACTAGGCCGGGGTACCACAGACTCAAGCAATCCCCAGCCTCAGCTTCCAGGTAGCTGGAATTACAGGTACGCGCCACCACGCCCAGCTATTTTTTCGGGGGACTAGGTTTGGGACTGTGTTGCCCCGGACGGGACTTCAACCGTGATCCCCAGTCCCGCCGCGGTCCTGCCACCGCTTCCTCTACTGCTGGTTACATGCATGTGCCACCATGCCTGGCTCCAAAACATTTTAGAATAATTCATTTAATTTTCTCTGGAGCCAAATGAGCTAGCAAATTTTAAAATAATTGGGACCCCAACTGAATAGCAATACTCTAACACTATGGATTGTTAATTTAAACTTCACTCAAAAGTCTTAATTAGAATGATCTTAATGCTATGTTTACAAACATGCCTAATTGTGTCATCTGATGATAATTGCTTAAAAATCAGATCCTTGGGTTCATCCTAGAACTACTGAATCTACTGAATCAGAATCTCCAGAAAAGAAGTCTAAGATCTTTATTTTATTTTTTTGAGACTAGATCTCGCTATTTTGCCCCTGGAACCTCAGGCTCACATTGCCCGGGGTACCACAGACTCAAGCAGTCCCCAGCCTCAGCTTCCCAGGTAGCTGGGATTACAGGCGCACACCACCATGCCCAGCTATATTTTTTGGGAATTAGGTCTTGCTACATTGCCCCCCGCGGGACTTGAACCGTGATCCCTGTCCCTGGCCATGGGTTCCTAGGCAGCCACTTACAGGCATGTGCCACCATGCCCAGCCTACAAGTCTAAGATTTTTAACTAGAGTTTATGTGACTCGATATCTCACAAACGGGAAATTCTGCCTTGTCAATAGCCATCTGTATTGCAGTATTCCTGGAAACATCAGAGAAATCTTTTCAAAAGAAAAAAAATGTGCCCTCTTCCACAACGCTCCCCCCCAAAAAAAAATTTTTTTTAAATAGGAATGTGTCAAGATATAAAATGAGTATATTTATAAATCTATAATTGATATAAATGATTAATTGGTAAATGGTGGGAAATGGACTAATCTTCCATACAGATGAATCCCAAATTTATGTATTCATCCTCCAAGAGATGAAACAATTCCCTACCCCTTAATATGAGATATGATTTCCTTTTATAGAAAAGGGAAGGGAAAATGAGTAATTTGCATTGGAGAAACCTGATAAACACTACCTTGGTCATGTAATCAAGGTAAACACCAATAGCAATAAATCATGCTGATAAAAATTTCCCTATGATATACTATGACAAAAAATGACAGTCTACCTCTAGTCTTCCCCAAATTTCATAACTTAATCTAATAATGAAAAAACATCAGACAAGCCCATACTAAAACACCTGCTTACTATTCTCCAAAACTGGCAAGATCATCAAAAACTAGGCTTAAGGAGACACAATGACTAGTTATAATAAGGTATCCTGAAGGGGATTCTAAAAAAGGGCATTGAGTAAAAACTAAGGAAATCAACCTAAAACTTTTAAATTTAATTTTTTTAAGTTGATCCGGAACTGATAAGGTAGAAAAATATGCATGCTTTTCCAGCAATTGTTTCTCATCTCCTCATTGCTTTAATGGATGGTTACAAGTCCACTCTTTCGAGAAGTACCATCCTAAAGCATCATTCAATCTGGCCTTCAACCCACAGAAGAAGAGCAGTGAGACCACATGACCACTTGACTTCAGTAAGTTTGCTGATCAACACCATAACAGGTATTTGGAAAGTAGGTCAGCTCAGCCTCTGAGTTTTAGAGATTAGTCAGAACAGGTACTCTGTCTCCTGTCATCATCAGGAGAAGGTGTGGTGGGATAGAAAAGTAGGTTCCTGGTTTCCATTTTGAGAGTAACACCCAACTTAATGTGTCAAAACACCTTAGTCATTTCCATTTTGTTTATGCTGCTCCTTTTCCATGTACTACTTCCTTGGACTCCATTGCAAATAAAACAAAGCAGATGCCAAGCACTGTCCCCAGAAAATGAGTTCCTGAAGATGGTCACAATAAAGAACATAGTCTTGGATGCTTGTTTCCAGTAGTCCTTCCTCACATCAGTCCTCAGCTCGTCACATTCCTAATGCTTTCTCTGTTCCCTCATGGACAACTACAGTGCTTTTTGTAGATGAGACTATAGCATTGTACGTGAAATAAAGTATTTAAGTCACCACAAAGATCTAGGTATAAGACTATGATCCAAAGTAATTCATATTACTTAATAAAGTAATATAATAAAGTTTTAATAAAAACTCAGTTTCTGGGGAGGAAATTGGCAAGGAAAACAAGACAGATCTCAGACCTAGAAGGGAAATGAATACTGTTGTTGGGATCTTTTGAAGTCCCTGGAAATCATAAGCGTGAAATGTCAGGTGATAAAATTTTCATCACATTGTCATTGCCACGTGTGTCTCTGTGTGTGTATATCTCCACGGCTACCTTTCTTGCCTTGTCAGAATGATGTTTTTCTTTCCACTGTAATCTTTCTCTAAGGACTGAGAAATAATACAGCCTTCTCTGGTGTTTACACCCATATTGTATTTCTGTGTGCCCCATGCTGCAGTGTTGCTCAGCCAACATATACACACAGGTCTCTTCATTACAGAATGTGTTTTCTTAACCACTTCTGTTGCTCACTAAGCTTCCTCCCTCTCATTCACTCTGTTTTGTTCAGAGTCTAGAAATAGTGGCCTGGCTTTTGCCACTGACTTATAATGACCTTGAATGAGATCCATTGCTAATTAGGAATGATGTATCTATGAAAAGCATCGATCCTTAGCAATCTGTGCTAGCTTAAAAACTCAGTATCCAGGGGAGAAAACTGACAAGAACGAAAGCAACCACAACAGAAACTTAAGCACTCATTGTGTGCCGTGAACTCTGGAAGTATAAGGAGGTAGCATAGAAAGAGCACTGACTCCAGCACCAATGACTCTGGCTACTAATTCTGTATCTGCCACTAATTTTGTCACCTTCCTGGACCTCAGTTTGGTTTCTCTATAAAGTAATTGAGCATAGTGTGACCAACTATCCCAGTTTTCCCAGGTTTCCCAGTTTTAGTACTAGATCTTTGTAAACCAGAACTAACCAGACGGTTCCTTCCCCCTCCTGGACAGACTTTATGAGATTCTTTGTTGTGAAGGGTCTGAGGTATTTTTCATGGCATGCTGTTTATGCCCTCTTGAGAGTGTGGACTGAGTCACAGAAATACAGGGTGGAGACTATGTGCAAAGTAGCTTGGGAGACTTCCTGCCTCCTGACCTCTGACTCACAAGGGATACTGCAGGGCATCATTCCTAACATCTCAAACAAAGAGAGATCATCTGAGAATGGCACACTGAAGCAAAAGACATTCTTGGTGCATAGTGGGGAAGAAATTCGAAAACAATTGACTAATGAGAGGAATTTAGTAGCAAATGTTGAGCCTGCTGGCATTTTTCAAGTGAGTCAATGACCTTTTAAACTACATCTACAACTAACTAACTTCTTGACTATCATCCCAATGAACGATACTTTCCAGTTTAAACTTTTCAAAAGTAGCTTGGCAGAAAGAATTTTAGCATTCTCTGAAATAGATTTATTCCAGAATGAGATTATATGAAATCAAGTTTCTAATAAAGACTTTAAAATGTTCTTAATAAAAACAATGAGATAAGTAACCAGAGTGCTGCCACTGCTGTTGTTGACAACTAATTCTGCTGTCTTATTTTCATGGCTTTCAAGAAAAAGATTCTTGGGCTATTTGAATCAAGAGGGAAGACAGCTGAACACTACTAGGCACTACAAAGGCTGCCAGCTGGCTCTAAGATGACTGATAAGAGATACAGCTTGCTACAGATTTATATCTAATTTAGAGACAAACTTCTGATTTTATTTTGGCTTCATGCTTAAGATCAACTCGTATTTCATTCTCACCTCAAGAATAAATTTGGCCCAATGCCTTTCTCAGTCATTCCTTCTTAAACAGCTGAATTAAAAACCCTAGTTGCAAATAATTACTGAGTTATGATAGAGTTATGATAGAATATTCATGGAGAAAGTAAAAAGAGCTAGATTAACAAAAATTATTTAAGGACCTATGTAACAAATCAAGGAACTTCTTTCCCTCAGCAAATCAAGACAGCAGTTACACAAAGTCTCTTACCCAGCCTTGAGCAAACAAAAATACACTAAAATCAAGCTAAACTGGTTTAAGAAGCATATGCCAAATAATATTTTCCCCAATCAAATTTTCTCTTTTCCCCTTTCTGCAAGTCCTATTTTAGTAGAATCTGAAGCTATTAACAAAAGAAACAGTCACAGTTCATGAGTTACTTGTCTAGAGATTAATCATGACTCAATGTCTACTTGTAGAAATACCTACTGAAGATATTTTTAGCAATACACAATCAACATGAGAGAGACCAGCTAAATGAAAGGTTATGGGCATGTGACTTTGAATTCTTTTAGTTGAAGAGTATTCTATATTACCTAGTGGACTGTGAAGAAATTATTAAGCTATCTGCTGGTTTGCTTCGTATAACAAGGCAAGCAGCCAACATTCTTATAATTGGTGAGACTGGCCACTTGCTTGTCCTCTGGCCTTTGAATTTGTTTAACTACTCACCTGTGGAGCTGGGGGCTGGCTAAGGGAGAGTTTTTAACTTCTTTAAGTCTTAACTGCGAAGAAATTTCTGACAAAGTCTCAGATGACACTAGGTACAGTCCAGGCTGATTCAAACCCAAGTGTGTGTCAGAATTATCAAACTTGCAGTGAGGCTTCAGTGCTCTACCCAGATGTCAGTGCTGCCCTAAGCAAGAGCTGTACTCTGTTGGGGACATTCAGCTCTGAAGATGCACCAAGTTCTCCCAACTTTTTTCCCTGTGAGATGGGAAGTCTGTAGATATGGCGCATTCAGAAGAAAGGCTGATTATGGCCACAGACTACTTTTGTGTTTCTAATAGTGAAATTCAACTGATCTCTGAAATGTGGTCATGTAGTTGTTTGCCACTTCTTCCTTGTTGTCTAGAAGTTGGAGATTTGTTCCCTTAGGTCATTCTTCCTATAATGAATTTGCAACCACTGTTGTGTTCCCCTCCAAATCTAATGCAAATCTAAGATACCATTTTACAAAGACAGTCATAGTCACATTAACTTCTTCTACCCAGAATGCATACCATTTTGCTTTCTGGACATAATACAGCTTAATGCAGAGATGAAATGCTGACTGTGGGTGGGGTGAAGGTCTATTTTGATTAGGGAATAGGCATTTTCAGAGAAGTGGGCCCAAATATTCTAGGTCAGGGCACTTAGTATTTCTGTTACAACCAAAAAGCTTAGAGTTATAGGTTCTGGTCTCAAAGAAAAGAAAATTTGCTAAAATAGTATAAGTCATGGACTATGATGTCTTCATTTTTCTCCCTTTCTCTCAGGAATGCTTTTCCTTTTTTGAGGCTATGCTTCCATATAAATTTTAATATTATTTGTTCAATTTCTTGGAAGAATTTTGTTAGTATTTTAATGATGTTTGTATTAAAGATGTGTTGCTTCAGAATTGCTGTTTTGGATATATTGGTTAATAACACTGTACAGTTTTCATTGTGTGAGCCCTTCACCTCTTTGGTAAGTTAATCTATTGATATTTAGTTCTTTTTGAAGTAATTCTGAATGGGGTTATTATTTTATTTAATTAGATTCTTTGAAGGAAATTTATAACCAATTTGGGAGGATAAATTTCACCTGTGAGAGCAAACGCAGAGCATAGTCCTGGAGCTGAGGAACAGCTGTGATTTTTGACAGAATTTGGAATCCACAGCTTTCTGGTCAAATTTGCGCTGCTCTGCAATATTGTATTTCTTCTCTCTGCAGAAGATCTCACCTTCCTGGTGTTAGGGCCTATGCAGCTTCTTCTTCCTGAAGTATCAGTGAGATGTTTTGAGATCTTCACACAACCAATACCAATTTTAGGGGAGGTGATGATGACAAATTTCTGATGTATCCTATGCAGGAGAACTGGAATGAGTGACAGAAGTCCAGTGGTCCCAAGTAGCAAGCCTCTGACTAGCTACTTCAAGAAAATCATCCATTTGTCTCTGTGACTCCCTATTAGGATTCTCAGAATGGTCACAGGAGTGATGTCAGCTCCCAGTTTTCTCACAGCTGATGGAAGGGGTTTTTGCTGTGGCTCACTTCCAAGATACATCTTCAGTGGGATATGTAGGTATTTTGTGGTATAACTACTCAGGTATGGCCACTGTTGTCACCACCAACTGGTTTTGTGGCACTAGCAAGAAACCTCTCCTTTTTCTTTTCAACTCTGGATTTAGTTGCTGGATACATAACCTTTCTGGAATACATGGCAGTTGAGTGTTATCTGCCAATTCCTCTCACTAGGATGTGCTTTCAGGTGGAGTGGGTTCCCCTTCTTAGGGTTTTGACCTTGGTTTTCTTAATCTTGCCATAGCATCAGCTTTCTTGGTTCCAGACTTCTTCTCTTTAGTAGCCACCTTCTCAACTTTTTTACCCACCATCTACCTTGTAAGATAGAAAAAACTGGAATTATTTTTATTTTTTTCTTCTGTTCATTGTTTGATATAAAAATGCAACAGATTTTGTATGTTGATTTTGTAACCTGATACTTTGCTGTATTCATTTCTTTCCTAATAGCTTTTTGGTGGAATCTATAGAATTTTCTATATATGGTATCATATTGTCTGCAAATGTTGTTTCACTTCTTTTCCAGCCTATATTCCTTTTATTTCCTGTTGTCAAAGTGTTCTTGTTAAAATCTCAATAATAAATTACACAGAAGTGATAGTGAGAAGAACTTGTCTTATGCATGACCTAAAAAGGAAAACTTTCAATTTTTCAACATTTAGAATTACATTAGTTATAGGTCTGTGATATATGTCCTTTGTTATGTTGAGGTAGGATCCTTCTATTCCATTTTGTTTAGTGCTATTCTTTTTTTAACTTAGAACTGGATGATATATCTTTTCAAGTGCTTTCTCTGTATTTATTGATACTGTCATGACTTTTTAAATTTCTTATTACTGATGTTTGTAGCCTATTTTTAAATTTGTTTAAATATTTTATATTTATTTTCTTAACATTGTTAATTTGTGGACAATACTTGCTTTCTCTCCTCAGTAGAAATCAGTAGTTCCTATTATTGTCATGATTTTTATCTTTACTTTTGTTGCTATACTGTCCTAAATAATTGACTTACATCTATTTAAGCATCTATTTTGATCATGATGTACAATCCTTGTATCATATTCTTTGATTCAATTTGCTAGTATTTTGTTGCAGATTTTCATGTCAATAGCTATCAGGTTGGCAGTTTTCTTGTGGTGTCTTCACCTAGTTTTGGTGTTAGGGTAATGGCACCATGAGTTTGTTAGAAAGCCATTCTTCTTAAATATTTAGAAGTAATTCAAACAAGATGGGCATAAATTCTTCTTTAAAGGTTTAATAAAATTTGGTCGGGTCAGTGGCTCGTGCTTGTAAGTTTCAGCCTATGATGCGGCCTGGGCTAGGGATTGCGGTTCAAGTCCTGCCTCGGGCCCGTAGCGAGACCTAGTTCCAAAAAAATAGCTGGGCGTGGTGGTACGTGCCTGTAATCCCAGCTACCTGGGAAGCTGAGACTGGGGATTGCTTGAGTCTGTGGTACTCGGGCAATGAGAGCCTGCGGTTCCATGGGAAAAATAGCGAGACCTAGTCTCAAAAAAAAAAAAAACCTCAAAGAGGTTTAATAAAATTTGCTTGTAAATTTTATTGCATTTTTGGACTTTTGTTTTTGTACATGTGAGGCTGTATACTCATAGAAGTGTGTTTATCTCTTGTTAATATTTTGTTACAGGAGTCTCTACAAGAACTCTGATAAGTAGAATAAAAATTACTTTTTTACCTCCACAAGCACTGATATTAAATTACAGTGATTTATTCCTAAATTTTAAAAGGTGTGTCTAAAGTTGGCATAAAGTCTTGTATAAGATGAAGGAAACTCCATTCTACTCCAAGTTTGCCAAATGTTTCTGTTTCAATTTTTTCAATCATAAGTATGCACTTACGATTTAGGAAATGTTTTTTCCCAGTGAAGATAATGATTTTTCTTTTTAATTCCTTTCTGTGGCATTAATGGATTTTCTGTTTTTGAATCAATTCAGCTTTTCTAGGATAAATTACTAAATTTTGATGTGTGATTTTAAAAAATACCTTGTTGGATTTGTTTAGCTAATAATTTTTTTAGGACTTTTTTTTTTACAGTTACATTCATAAGTGTTTAGGAGTAGTAATTCTCTTTTCATGTATTGTCTTCATCTGTTTTTTTAGACTTTTGGCCCTCAAAAGTATCCTGGCCATTTAATCTTTCTATTTTCTAAAACAATTTGCAAAATATAGATAGGAAATAAACCTTGAAGTTTTGGTAAAACTCACTAATAAAATCAGCTAGGTCTGACAGTTTTGGGGAGAGGACAAATATCTGATAATCATCTGAATTTGTTTAATATCTAACTTTCATTAGCTCATTTTTCTAAAATGTAGGAATTAAATTGTGATTTTGAAACTAAAAAACCAGTTTACAGATATTTTCACGCGAGGATTCATAAGAAAGCCATAACCATTGCACAAAAAATGAGAGCTTGTGTCCATTGAATGCTACATCTCAGCCTCAGAAACAAATAATACTGTGTATAGAAATGAAAGTTTACTAAGTTCTGTGCACCCAGGCATCCCAGGTACTGAAGCAGTGCTTGTGTTTATTTGTCCCTACATTCTGAGAACGTCATTAGAGCCTTATATACAACCATTGAGGCTATGCAGGTATTTCTTTGCGCCCTCCACCCCCCACCGCCAAATACAGCATGTATTTCTGATAAAATATGAAAGACCTATTTCCAGGAAACAGGTAATTTACCCTTAACAATGGAAAGAAAGTCTACCTTCCTCAAACTCAAGACCTGGAGAAACTGCTGGTTTCCCAGTACATCAAGTAAGTGGGAAAATGATTTGCCTTTGGCATTCTAGTTGCTGACTGAAAAAAAAACCTGAAGATTTCATAAACTGGAGGTTTTCTTTCTTTCTTTCTTTTTTTTTTTTTGAAACTAGGTCTCGCTATCTTTGCCCATGGAACCTCAGGCTCATGTTGCCCGGGGTGCCATAGACTCAAGCAATCTCCAGCCTCAGCTTCCCATGTAGCCGGGATTACAGGCGCGCGCCACCATGCCCAGCTATTTTTTTGGAACTAGGTCTCACTACACGCCCCAGGTGGGACTCGAACCGCGATCCCTAGCCCTGGCCACTTCATAGGCTGAAGCTTACAGGCACGAGCCACCGTGCCCAGGGACTGGAGGTTTTCTGACCAATGTCAGAAGTCTAGCACACTCTGTTAGATCATTACTTTCAGCCTGTTTCTGTGGCTCCCTGCCCCTTTGTCACCAAAAAGAGAACTGAACTCTTTTGCCTTTCCTTTATAGGCAAGTGGAATTTTTGTCTATCATCACTTTTCTCCCTTTGCCCATTGAGTAGTCTCTGCTTCTCAGTTTGTCCTTTATTCAATCAAAGGTTGAATAGAAGGGGAACTGACCTGCCAAAATACAAAATTCTAGGGAAGCTTTATGTAGGATGGTGGCTACACCCACTTACAGTACAGTAGAGATGAGTTTCTGGATACCTAAATCAAAAAAAAATTTTTTTTGGAGACTAGGTCTCGCTATTTTTGCCCCTGGAACCGCAGGCTCTCGTTGCCCGGGTTACTACAGACTCAAGCAATCCCCAGTCTCAGCTTCCCAGGTAGCTGGGATTACAGGCGCGTGCCACCATGTCCAGCTATTTTTTGGAACTAGGTCTCGCTATGGGCCCCAGGCGGGACTTGAACCGCGATCCCTAGCCCTGGCCGCTTCAAAGGTTGACGCTTACAGGCACGAGCCACCGTGCCTAGCCAGATGTTTTAATGTATTAAAAAAATCAGTGATAACCAGGCATGGTGGCGCATGCCTATAAGCAGCAGCCTAGGAAGCCGCAATCAAGGCCAGGGATCAAGGTTCAAGTCCTGCCAGGGAGCATGTAGTGAGACCTAGTTCCAAAAAAATATAGCTGGGTGTGGTGGCGTGCGCCTGTAATCCTAGCTACCTGGGAAGCTGGAGCTGAGGATTGCATGAGTTTGTGGTATCCCAGGCAATGTGAGCCTGCAGTTCCACGGGCAAAAACAGTGAGACCTAGTCTCAAAAAAAAAAAAAAAAAAAAAATTAGTGATTAGAAATCAAACTGCCAGTACAGTCTTAGACTTCAGAGATGTTAACTACAAGTGTCCTGGAAGCTGGATACTAAGGCCTGGCATAGTTTGTAGAGCAACACTGCTGTCTAGCCAGTAAACCCACCTATCACTTGGAGCAAAGTTTGAAAAATGCTTTCCAAACTCCTAATGTTAGTAATGTAAGGCAAAAACAAAATCATAAATCAGTGATTCCTCTGTACTTACACTCCTACACTGACCCCCTCCTCCCCGTGATAATAGAGCTGCACAAACCACTCCTTAGATTTCTTGTGCTGATATATAGTTCCACGGTCAGGTCAAGAGCAAATGGGGACCACTTGTCAAAAATCCCCAAGGCCATTAAAAGAGCATAAAGGTCACATCACGAGTCACATAGAGAAACAATTTTCTGATATTGCTAGGAGGAGTGGCAGGGTCCATGAACTTCAGCATGTTGTTCTCAAGGATGTGCCATCTTGAGATTTTGCGTGTCTTCCTTTCGTGGGATGCACAAGACTGTGAATACCACTTTTTATTCAATCTGTGCAAATCTCAGTGTGGGGCTCTCAAACTGTCTTTATTATTTAAGTCTAGATAACCTATTCTAAATATACACAAGGGGGGTGAGTCATAGACACACTGAAATTCCTCTAAAGAGTTTCTCAAGTTTTCTGATTAATTGTAGCCTCTTACAATATCCCCGAAATCAGCTGGGCACGGTGGCTCGTGCT